>PGTU02016309.1:0-20053 GCA_002896215.2 Cicer echinospermum | reverse complement strand
GATATGAAATTATTTATGGTTTGTGTTTTTCAGGTACGCTGTTGTTACTGGGGCAAACAAAGGGATAGGATTTGAGAGTGTTAAAATATTGGCCTCAAATGGAGTCAGAGTGGTGCTGACATCAAGAGATGAGAAAAAGGGGCATGAAGCCATTGAGAAATTGAAAGAGTTTGGTCTCTCTGACCAAGTCGTGTTTCACCAACTTGATGTGACTGATCCTACTAGTATTACTTCACTAGCAAAGTTTGTTGAGACTCAATTTGGGAGACTTGATATCTTGGTAAGAAGACATATATTTTATACTATATATTCTAACTATGGATTTCACTTTCAATACTTTTCTTTTTTCAGAAAAAATAAATGTAATTGATGACTTTTATTTTGAAAATAAGAGAGAATCTTTTGTATGGTAATTTCTGCATAAAATCCTATAATGGAATGAAGTGCTTAAAGACACAAAAATCTGTGCTACTATTTGTGTTAGAATAACAAATCCAATTCTAAAGAAAGAAGATAAAAAACACAAGAATACAATAATTGATTATGGAGTTTGGCCAATTATGACTACATACGGACAAAAGAGTGACCGCTAGTTTGCTACAACTGTTCCATTATGCAACAAATTAGAATTACAAAACACACAACTGAGTTTAAATTCAGCTTTATTCGCTCTGATATGATATGTTAAAGCGTCTGCTCAGTTATCAATGATATGAGCCATACTCATCAATTTGGTTATAATAGATGGAAAATTATTAAACAATGTTATGATGTATCACAAAACTATAAGGCTTGAGTATTCAGCTTTTTTGCTATCCTTTAGTTTTATATGAATGAATCTATTAATTTCTTAATTAAACTTTCTAAATTTTGGTGTAGGTGAACAATGCAGGAGTCAGTGGTGTCAATCCCTATGAAACAGTCAGTGTTCTTAACTTCTTATTTAATTTGTTTATTGTGTTGTAGTATTATCATTGGTGTATTATGAAGCTTCTATTAAAACTTTGAATTTCTTTAACATGAATGAAGGTAGGATCAACAGTTGAATGGGAGAAACTTACTCAAACTAGTGAGATGGCTGAAAAGTGTCTAAGAACAAACTACTATGGTGTTAAGGAAACAACTGAGTCATTTCTTCCCCTTCTCCATTTATCCAATTCTCCCAAGATTGTTAATGTTTCCTCCCAAGCAGGGTTATTAAAGGTACAAACAAGAGTACGAGCCAAAACAAAACTTTTAAACTACTCTCTAATTTAGTTACTGAAATTGAAAACGTTGTCAACTTAATCTTTGAAATTAACGAAATGTCAAAATTATTTGCAAATATGAAAAATTTCAATCATATTAGTCACTTTTAGGGACTAAATTCCAAAATGACTAATATGATTAAAGATTTTCAGTTCCATAAACTATTTTCAAATATTAAAAATTTATGAACTAAATTGACAATGTTCTATAGCTTCAGAGGCTAAATCGGTGATTCCGTAAAAAAAAAATCTTTGATTTTAGTCCTATTTAAAATATGATATTACATTTCATCCTAAACATTGACAAAATTGTGATGTTTCAGAATATACCAAACCAAAGGGCTAAAAGGGTATTTGATGAAGTTGAAAATCTTAAAGAAGAAAGAATAGATGAGGTACTTCAAGAGTTTATCAAAGACTTCAAAGAAGGTTCACTAGAAAACAAAGGGTGGCCAACCATAATGTCTGCATATATAGTCTCAAAAGCAGCAATTAATTCTTACACAAGGATTTTAGCTAAGAAACATCCAAACTTTTACATCAACTGTGTGTGTCCTGGTTTTGTCAAAACAGACATCAACAGAAACACTGGCATGTTATCTGTTGACCAAGGTGCTGCTAGTGTTGTGAGATTGGCACTGTTGTCTGATGGTTCCACTTCTGGCTTCTTCTTTATTAGGGAAGAAGTGTCAAATTTTTGAATGGTTTTAAATGTATTACAATTATTATGCAGGTAGAATAATAAAACATTATTGAATGTGCCTGTTGCTGATATTTTTTTAGCCTTGTATATGTGTCATAGTAAATTGTGGAGATGCAATGTTTAGGACATTGGATTAACCCATTATTAGTTATGAAATTTTAAAAACAACCAAATAAATTTTAATGCCTGCTTATCATAAAAGGTGTACTAAAGATTGGATGTGAATGGAATGAAATGGTATTCGAGATAAAAACTAAGAGACCAATTACACCTCAAATATACTTGAAATTGAAAAGTGATTTGTTTAGTCCCACATGGGTTAGAAATGAACTAAATGAATCATATATAAAAGATGTGGCTCTCTTACATTCAAATGCCTTAAGATTTTGGATAAAGTTGTAATGTCAAGATTTTTTGGCGGGAGCAAGAGTGGAGAGGGAAATGCCGTCTAAAATATCCAAATCCAGAAGGAAAATGATAAACTATGCCCGATATAAATTTGGATTACAGTAATTCAATCAAGATTTATGTAAACGGCAATTGATTCCATTTATGCAATTTTAAAAACAATAACACATGACACATTGTAACAAACTAACACACATTATTTATATATGTTTCTTAATTTATATTGATGATACTATAGGTTTGTAATAGGTGCTGATACAGCAAATTTAAATTCATCAATCACTAGAAAACTATCACCTCCTAATTGCTACATAATGGGGGAAGAACCAAAAAGGTTCATTTGTTGTTTAATTGATTGAAGTCTTTATAGTGTACAGAAAAATCAAATACTTTGTAGCGACATAGTTGATTAATTACTTTTATGAAATTTCTTTTCAGGTATGCTGTTGTGACAGGAGCAAATAAGGGCATTGGCTATGGAATATGTAAGAAATTGGCTTCAAATGGTGTTGTGGTTGTGCTAACAGCTAGAAATGAAGAAAGAGATTTGGAGGCTGTAGAAAGACTCAATAAAGAGTTTGGTCTCTTTGACTTTTTGGTTTTTCATCAGCTTGATGTGAATGACCCTACAAGTGTTGCAACCTTAGCTGCTTTCATTAAAAACTTGTTTGGGAAGCTTGATATCTTGGTATGAATTAAATCAATTAATGATAGTTTCTAACTTTTTTACTCACTATAATTAGGATCTTTAATCTCTAGTTGGCATCTATATCTCAAGGTATCCATCCCTACAGCATAATTAGATCATTTGTGTCTGTTATGAGACTAATCCTTGAGTAAGCAGTGCAACATCTGAATTTTTTCACATATAGTTTTCAGACTTTTATCAACAAATAAAATTAGATGCACTTTTAGTCTAGAAATAAATGTTTTACACTATTGTGTAATGATGATTATTGTCACATTATTTAATGACTTATGTATGTTGTCACACATTATTCATTCATCAAGCTTAAAGAAATCTTGAGTATGAGGGAACAAGAGTTAACCTATCTAAAGAACAAAAAGTAACTTTATTCCCACTATTTTCATATTGATGAAGGTGAATAATGCAGGTGTTACTGGGGGAAAATTATTAGATGGTGATGCTCTACTTAGAAAGGTATATTTGCATTAAGCAAATGCTAACTAAAGTTAACCAAACACTCATTTTTACTGTTAGCTCTTTTTATTACAACATTAAAAATTGTTAGCTCTATATATGATGGAGGACTAACAAGTGAATAACATCATATTAATTTATTGTAGAGAAATGGAGCAGAATTTGATTGGAAGAAAGTAGGGTATGAAACCTATGAGTTAGCTGAAAAATGTTTGAAAACAAACTTGTATGGTGTAGAAAGAGTAACTGAAGCTCTTGCTCCCCTTCTCCAGCTATCCACTTCACCAACAATTGTCAACATTTCCTCAAGAGTAGGACTCTTGAAGGTAATTATAAATTTATTTATTTGTATAAGTCTTTTAAATTATTGATAAAATAATTTCAGTGGCATAATTTATTTGACTGTTTCAGAATGTATCAAATGAGTGGGCTAGAGGAGTGTTTAATGACATTGAGAACCTAACAATGGAAAAATAGATGAGGTGCTTAAAGAGTTTGAGAAAGATTACAAAGAAGGAACACTAGAGATAAAAGATGGCCAACTTTTGCTTCAGCTTATACAATGTCAAAAGCAGCTTTGAATGCTTACACAAGGATTATGGCAAAGAAATACCCTCATTTTCACATAAACTCTGTTTGTCCTGGCTTTGTCAAAACTGATATGAACCACAATACTGGAAACTTAAGCATTGATGAAGGTGTTCAAACTCCTCTAATGTTGGCACTTTTGCCATATAGTGCTCCTTCTGGTTGTTTCTTTCATAAGAGTCAAGTAATACCCTTTTGATCATTGTTTTATCTATTTTTCCTGCTCAAACTTCTACCTAAGAAGCTAGCCAATAAAATTTGTTAAATTCTGCCTTCATTTAATGTTAACAATGCTGTTAGGCCATTTTGACAGAGTCTTTAAGGAATTTAATCTGGTGGTTTAAATTAGAAGTTTGGTTCCTATTATTAACATTAAATTTTATATTAATTATTTTCTAAATAACATTTACATTAATTTTTTTTAATACTGTTGCATATTATAATATAAAACCAAAATATCAAACATGAGTACTCTTGGATCTTAATTGATAAAACTAAATATCAAAACATGAGTACTCTTGACACTCTAATAAAATCTAGATCAAACCCTTAACTATACAAATCACCGATTGACCAAATATATTCTGTGCTAATCAATCAAATCCACATCAAACACTTACAAATGCAAATCAATCATATTTCTTAAAAAACAAGTGTAGATTGATCAAATATACTCAGTATTTGGCTCACTAATATACCTACACCAACTAAAGTCATCTGCTTGCGTCAAATCTTGATTCAGATATTCATCTGTAAACTGATTAAATGTATTTTGATTAATACCTGGAGCATTGAAGTTGGACAAATGGTGGGCTAAATCTATTTGATTCAAACTTCCTACCATGGAAGAATGGGCCGTGAAATTTAGTTGATTCAAATCTCCGTGCATGAAATGAAAGATTATACTATTCTGTGCATTTGAAAAATTATATGAGAATATGAATCGGGGCCAAAGCATCTGGTGTGTCAAATTAGTTGATCCAAATTCCGTTATGAAAGAATTATCTATGAACTGGGCATTTTGATTAATACGCACAATAACCTGTAAAACAGAGAAAACTAATTAATGAAATCTCTTTCTTGTTTTATCAACTATCATAAAATAAAAATATATAGTTGCGAATGATTTGAATAAATGCTAACACTTCAGGAGTTTCAATGGATAAGATAAGATCAGCCATTGAGACATGCTAATAATGATTATTGTTTAGTCAAGAAGAATAAATTGAGCAGAAGTCTCATATGCATTGTAAGTTGAGCTTTTGAATGCCTCATTCAACGCGGTTCTTTCCATTCCCTTCTGCAAGTTTGTGCATGTTAATGAGTTGTGGGCATGAACTGTTGTTTGATGGTGCCAACATTGTCAGGTAAAGATTGTTTGAATTCAGAATCCTCAATGGATATGGAGGAAAACTGAATCGATGCGTCGAACAGACTCATGCAAAGGCAAATCGGACAGCACAGGCTATGTCAGCTCATTGTTTGAGTCTCTAATTTTGGAATTGAAGGGAGCTCATTTCTCCATCCATCATATATGGGTCAGGAATGAAGAGATAATTGTTGTATATGTCATGGATGATCGAAGTAAGGTTATCATCATGTTGTGTGATTGTCGCAGTAAGGTTTATCGTCTTCATAGAACTGATCGCTATTGTCTGGATGAATCACTGGGATGGAAGGAGAGAAATACAGTATATTTCCAACTTATCAAACCTGAATAGCAGAGCATATTGGGTATATTGATTGGACGATTGAAATGTTGTTTTCCAATCAGAGCACCGCTTTTGAGGGGGCACAAACAAATTTATGATTGAGTTTGTTTTGGATTCACCATAACTCCATTTCGCTATTGTGGCATAGTTCATTGCACTGGGTATGGTAAAATTGTTGAATGGTTTGAAAACTTTAATACCACATCAGGTATCTCGAAGTGTTTGTCTTGTAATATCATCTTTTGGTTGGTACCTCAGTCATTTAAATGGTCTTAGATTCAGTGTTGTTTCGCCTTTGGCACCTATTTTTCCTCAGGAATAGATCGTTACCTAGATTATTTTCATTCTTCGTTTACTCTTAGTGTGCCAAATAGTTTTTTATCTCATTATTCTGTACGCTCCCAGAGGCAACTAACAAACAATGGAATAGAACTATATCATAAAATAAAGGAGAATATGCATTCAAAGTGTAGCACCACACATACTAAGAACCAGAGCAAAATTCAAAGACAAAAATTATATTATTCAACAATAGTGTGTTCAATCAGTTCCTCTTTACTTCATATA
Source organism: Cicer echinospermum (assembly GCA_002896215.2). NCBI lineage: Eukaryota > Viridiplantae > Streptophyta > Magnoliopsida > Fabales > Fabaceae > Cicer > Cicer echinospermum. The sequence continues at coordinate 13,666 of PGTU02016309.1, read as the reverse complement.
TGCGGTAAAATCATCCTTCTCTCAGATCAGGCCTCAATGATTTTGTCATACATGGGAAACAGCTTCTTCACGCACGAGCAAGTCAAATATTTTATTGGACCAGCCTCCAATTCCTCTCGTACTTTTGACATATTCTCAAATTGCATCTCAGCAGTGTATGAACCTTTTAAATTACCATCCTCTCTTCGATGTTATCTTATTATATTATCAGCTTCTTCTGCGGATATGATGGTGATACCTCATTACAGTTATTCTGGAGAACGGTCGACTCGCTTGAGCTTGACCGTTTTTGCAATTATCATCACTCAGAGTGATTCAAAGACGACTAGGCTGTTTTTCCACTTTATCTTCCTTGGAATACTAATTTCATGGCTGTCATATCTAAAGTTGAATAATATTGAGGATTTTGAAGGCAATAAAAGACAGTGGAGAGATAAAGAATAATAAGAGATAAAGATGGAATGAACGAACCAGCATACGATTGAGAAAGAAGGAAGAACCGGAAAACGCTGCGAACCAGAACTAACGATTGAGAAGAAAGGAAGAAAGTGCCGGAAGGGTGAGGATGGTTTGGAGCGGTGGTCTTGGAGAAGAAAGAAGTGAAGAGAGCGTAAAAAGCGAAACGGTCTTCAGTCTAAAGTAAGAAGGGAGCGTAAACCAAACGGGTAGTTTAGAAGTGGAGATCACTATTTTAGCTGTTTTAGTTTTCAAAGACTGCTCGTAGTAAAAAGAGCGCTATTTAATACTTCTGTGTTGATACATTCAAATAAAGTAAATACATTTCACCCATTTAATTTAATAATTTTAATTTTTTTTAAATTTCAACAAAATCTACAATTTATCAAAAAATTAAATGTTTATTAAATAATTTAATTTTAATTTTTAATTATTGATTGAATTGTTAAAATATTGTTGATTGGTATTATTAAAATAATTTTAATTATCGAGATTGTGATAATTATTTATTTAGATAAATTAAAAACATCTAGAAACGTAGTTTCAAATTTATAATCAACATGATTAGGTTTTTTTTAGATAGAAATATATTTCTATGTTGTTATAACTATTTAAATAGGTTTTTTTAAGTGGGTGAGTTGGTATTTCATTCACGATATAAATAATAATTATATTTTATAAGAAGTTTATATTTATCAGTGGTATATATTATAATATAATAGATTATCATAGTATAATTTACCGTTAAAATTTAGACATTTTTAACAAATAAATTAATATTTCTAATATTAATTGTACTTTCCAACCAACTAATTGTGTGTGGTATTATATATATTAGTTTGAAATTTATATAATTTTAATCACTATAATACAGATATTTTGGTAAGATTGCATGTGTACACTTAAATAAGTGTTAGAAAATATAATTTCTATTAATAGATTTTAAGAGAAAAAACAAAGAAAGTCTGTGAGAATTTATTCGACAATAATAATTACAATATGACAATTGAATTGAGGAATAGTTTTTTCCAACACTATTTGTCACACACTTTCAATAGATACATAAATTTAATTAAAAATTTATTTATTTTACAAATTGTTTGTGTGTACTTCTATTTTTTTTCTTCTTCGCGTTCTTGTTTATGTTCTCATACATAATCTTTCTTTTCGGCACCTTGACGCTGTTGACAAAAAAAAAAAAAAACGATTTTTGTTACTTAATATTTCAAATGAGTCATGAATTGGTTGTTTAGAGTTAGCGACTGAAAGTGGTTTTTGTCTAAATAGATTTTAATGCGATGGAATTGTATATGATGATGACAGGTTTAATTCTTTCTTTTATAATTCATTTTAAAATATATCACAACATTGATTTTTGTTATGTTATTAATTTTAACAAATTTGGTGTTTCATATCTTTAGGGCGATAAGCAACTTCAAGCACACGGTGCGAAAAATTTCTTATTTATTTTCTTCATATTGAACATCTATATTCTGTGTATGTGAGCTTTACGTATTCTTTCTTTATGTTATTGGTGTTTGCGTTCTAATTTTGGTATGCATTAATACTTATTAGGGTGTTATTTCTTTTTTTATAGATGTTCTATGGTAGTTTAATTAGATGTGTGTATCCAATTAATGTGTTTTTGAGAGGTTGTTCGATTAAAATTAAAAGTTTTGGTTAGACGTCATGTGTAGATTTTATTAAATATATTTTCTCAATGTTTAATAACTTTTTCTATTAAGTATTAACTTAATTCAAACATTATTTAGCAACTTACCATATTCATAATTCTTAGTAAAATTAACTAATTTAATTAAAAAATTTATTTTATGAATTATTTTTGTATTTAATCTTAAGCTGATGTCTGAAAAACAAAAATTGTAACTATGATATTATAACAATATTTTTTAAAGATTTTTCTTACTACATCGAATCTAATTTCTACCAAACTAGTTGTGTCACTTATAGATTCTATAAATATTGCTACGAAAAGTTACATTGTCTAAAAGCAGAACTAGAAGCTTTTAAGTATAGGATACAAATACTTATAAGATTGAGGAAAAATTAATAAGAGTTGTGTCATCCAACAAAAAAAATTTATTTAACAAACTAATAAATTTTTTATAATTAAAAAAAATACAATTCATTAAACTAAAGATTTGGGAAGTTTTCTCTTTTTTAATAATAGTTTTCACTACTTATCAAATCATTATATCACGAATTGGATAGTTTTTTTAAACTAATGATTTTTAAATACTATTTTCTCAATGATTATATTTTTAATTCAATTAATGTTATATTTTTACCTTTTAATTTATTATTAAGTTCATGTACTTTCAAAGGATTCATGAAGACTATCATTCGCAAAATCAATAATTATGAAGAATTTATGAAGATTCACGAAGACTACATCAAGTATTCAAAGATAAAGAATATCATAGTTTTTTATATATATTGTAATTATTTTTTCTAATAAGAAGATATATCTTTTCTTTAGTGTTTAGGTACACTCTTAATACTAAGAATCAATTATATTTCGAACTGCTTGATACACATGAGGCAAATTTATATGAATTAGTTAATGTCATAGTATTTCATAATAGTTATATACTATGTTGAATATAAAAATAAAATTTTTATTAAGTTACTACTCATCTTTAAATTTTTAATTTAACTTAAATAGTCATATCCTTATTTTACAAATTCTAGATCCACTTAATTATTTAATTTTTCAATAAAGATTAATTTTTTATTTTGTTTTAAAATTATAAGTATTGTTTTATGTAAGTTTTTTTGGAACGAAAAAAATTATTTTAAAGAATTAAAAATAAATAATTTGTAAACCAAAAACTAAATTTATTTTTTGAAGTTAGATTTATTTTATATAGACGATTGGATTGATGATATATAAAAATTATGTATTTATATAATGCAAAAAATATTTCGAATTGATATATACAAATAATATAACAATTTAATTTTTTAATGTAATTTACTTTATTACGAAGGACACATGATTACGCACTAAGATTTATCATAGTCAAAACAATTATGTATTATTTAAAAGTTATTTCGGTAACGTCTATTCTCATAATATTTCATTCATTTATTTATTTATTTTGAATTTTACCTAAAATAGTGTGGGGAATAGCTAGGCCGTCCGTGGGCCTATGACCTGACTACTTATGGTACTGGCCTATTTAATAAAAGGCCTAGCTCATACTAATTATTTAAAGTCTATTTATTTAAATAGGTCAGACTCAAGCTTATAAAAAAGCCTATAAGGCATACAAGGCGACTTATATATTAATTATTTATTAAATTTTGTTAATTTTTTATTTTATATTAATAATATTATTTTTATTTCAATTCTTATAATAGGCATCCACTCAGTAGTCATCCATATTCGGTAGTCATTCAATATTAGTAGTCGTTCCATATTCGGTCGCAATTCAATTAAGTCATAACTCAGTAGTGCTTCCATATTTGTTTGAGAGGTAATAATGGGTGTGTTGTGGGGTGTTTCAGAAGAAAAAAAAAATCTATTCTTTGAAACAAACATTATATTTTTAGCGGTTTAAAAGATGATTGTTTCAGAATGTTAAAATTCATCCGTTAGAAAAATTATTTGTTTAATATATATATAATACTATTATTTGATACATTGATATTGGTAGGGGAGAGATGTGGTATGAGGTAGAAGCTTTAAACATGTTTTATATGAATAGACTTTAAATAGGCTGCCAGTCAGGCCACGACTTTTAAAAGGTAAGGCGAATAAAAGTATATGATAGACTTTGGTAGCCAGATTTCGGCCTAAAATTAATTGTGAGGCCAGACTCAGACATTTCAAGTTGGTCTGGCCTATTCCCATCCCTACCATACAAACTATCAGTCTGTGATGCAATTTTTTGTAATGCTTTCTACTTTTTCGTATTGCTTTTGGCCAACTTGTATTTGGTTCGGTTACTCTTCATTATTTAATTTTAGCAATTCCTTGTGATAATTCTTTTAACTTTTGCAATGTAAATTGGTTACTCTCTCATTATTAATTTTAAGCATTCCCTTTGTAATATTCATTTAAGATTGAGTATTCTAATTCTATTTTTAACATTTATTTGATTATTTGAGAATTTTTACATCAATTATATGGACCAAATGGAGGGTTCAACGACGATGGTGGATAAGTGGATGCAAACACGTTAGAATTCTGGTTTTGTTAGATAATGTATTTATATTAGTAGTAGAGTTATTTTTAATATTTCTTTTTCATGTCATATATCATTGTAAACCCTATTAACTCAAGTTTGGTTCATTCTATGTTATGAACCTCAGAGTGGTTCGTTTAATCTTCTTCCTCTTTTCATTGTTAACATGGTATCAAAGAAACTTTGATTGTTTTGGATTTACTGTAAAGAGAGAGAGCTATTTTGTAGGAAAAGACAACCACCAAAAGAGGAAGAGAAGAGTAAACTTATTTTGAATTTTTGTTAAATAAGTTCTTCAGAAAAACATCGATTTGCACTTCGTTAACCGTTGGAATGGCCTAATTTTTGGACAGCAGATTGCAATATTCAGGTGTCTCATCTTAACGGCGATCGGCGAAACGACATCTAGAGGGTGAGAAATCGTGCTCAGCACAACACCATGTTTATTCTAATTTTATTTTGTCTCAATGATTGTGTTTGTCGTTTTTTTCGCGTATTATTTGTTTTGGTTGGTGCTAAGGGATTCTTTCAAGCTGTTATCGTTCACCTAATGGCACATTACTCTTATTGAGTTATGTGATGAAATTTTTTTTGATTGGAAAAGATATATGGGGTTTTGTTGATGGACTTTGTTAACCTACAGATAAAAAGGATGAAACTCATATGCAAAAGATTTGAAACAGGTATGTTCGTATATAACTTTTAACTTGGATTAATATTATGTTTGATTGTCTTATAGGAGTAAACTAGCAAAATATGATATTGCTAAAGACGATTTGGGATACTTGAAACATTTGTATGTTCGGTCTAACTTTGAAATGTTATGTTAAAAGTGATATTAGAGTCTTAGCAGAACAATAATTTCAGGAATTTCTAATTCGGAATAGACTAATTTGTGGGATCAATTGCTCTTATGGAACCCTGAGTATGAAAAGCTATGTAAAGCATACATTGATCAAAGAGAGGAGCAACGTCTGGTTTGGGTTTCTGAATGGCTCTTTGTGAATGATTATTGAGTGGCCTTCGTGGAGGTATTTTGCATCGTTCCCCCTCCTAATGTTGAATCAATGTTAGTGATTGTTTTGGCAGAAGAAATCAGACTTCAGCCATTCGGTGTGTTAGATAAGGAATTCTTCAACTCCTAACATCTGTTTTGTGCTTCCTGTTAAAAAAACATTCAGGAGAGGTTGGGTTTTGGTAATAGAATGAATTGGTATTTTGCAAAGAAAAAGGATCATTGGAAGCAAATTGTCTTAAATTGGGGAAGAACAACTAGAAGAATTACTTACGGGGCTTGTCCAATGTTGTTGCTTCTTCCTCCTACCTTGGCTCTAGTTCTAGTTTTGTATCTCACTGATGACCTTCAAATTTATATGCTAACAGCTTCAAAAGACTTCTTTCACTCAATCACATGCATAATATGCCACATCTTACTAAAGGTTTGAAACTCCTCTGGTAATGTCAGGTATATCTCTTCCAATATGGATCTTGATTTGGAGCATCTCATCAAATAATGACATACGAATAAATCTTTTGGTGTCTGTGAACTGCCTTGGTTTGTGTTGGTATGACTGCTGATGAAACTCTATGCATAGCAGACATTGGATTCTGTCTCCACACCTAACTTGTACTCTTTCTAATGTTTTTATATTCATATCTTACTTTGAGTTTTGCTTCTATTAGTCCAAAAGTGATATCGGTTATTCCGATTATGTTTTTCTTTCCATCATGTTGTGTGTAGGCATCCACATTCCAGAGCTGAAATTGGGAAGCCTGACAAGGGGATTATGTTTTGGTGACTAGGACTCCCTAGATACTGCAGCCTCAACAACTCTGTGATTTATTAATTAGTTTTTCGCTTGAATTCCTTATCTTCTAGTTTTATTTATCGATTCTCGCTTGGACAATGTATTATGCTTATTAGATTAATATTGGCTTCTACTGGGCCGTTGGAAAAGTTAAAACTGTGATATATCAATTGTTGGTGGTTGTAAACTTGCCTAATTTCAAGCTTAGTTTGGATAAAAGTGTTTTCTGTTTTCATATGCGACCTTTTTGATTTTAGTTCACTATGATGTTTGGGGTCATCAACCAGGTTTTGTAAAGCACCATTTTTAAAGTACAACATTTGGCATTTTTTATGTATTTTGATTTTGTCGGAGGCTTTTTAGCCAAAGTTATAATATTTGAGTCTTATATCAAAAGATATTTTGGATTGCCGTTAGAATTACAATCGCTCGATATAAATTAATTAGTCGATGAATCTTTACGAAGATTTTATGCGTTACGGGTGAAATGGTATTAATGAATATGAGATTTATGTTAAGTTACAATTAAGAATATATATATATATATATATATGTTTGGAGGAATAGAAGAAGGAAATTAGAAGGAGGAAAGGAAGAAAAGGTTATATAAAGGAAAAAAAGGAAAGGAAGAAAGGAAAAAAAAGGAAAGAGAGAAAGGGAAAGAAAACAGAATTTTCCATCTTCTCTCCCCTCCTGGCGCGGACCATTCTCCCTCCTTCCTCCATATTTCGTTTTCTCGCTTCTTTTTCTTCAAAGATAGAAACCCCAGTTGGGTGGGTGATTGAACAAGGATTTCAACTTCCACTCTTTCATTTTGATTCGAAAACGAAGAAACGGTATTAGGGATTTCAACACAAACTCCGTTACCGATATAAACGTCGTTTCAAGAAGTGATAGAAAGGGAAGGTTGCTCACCCTCGTGCTTACGGTGCACTAGTGACAATTTGGAGAGCGGCGTTGTGAGTGGGAAAATTTACGGATTTACTCCACGGTGCCGTAATCGCACGTTTAGAGTAACGCGAAGGTAAGGGATCTTCCAAAAACTTTTAGTTTGCATTTAGGACTTTATCTGTATAGTGGGAAGGAATTTGGTTAGGCGTTGAAGTGTTGGTTGGGGGAAAATGATTTCTAGGCTTTTTATAGTAAAAATGAGTTAAGGTTTTTGGTTTATGAGAATGTTTCGTGGAAAAATGAATTTAAACTCAATTATGTATGATTTGAGTAAATGAAACATGTTGTGTTGAGTGGGTAGATTATGTTGATTTGTGTTCGTCGTATTTATGTGTTTGGTGTGGATTGTGGATTGATCTGATAATATGTTGAAGTTTGTTTTGTGATGGATTTGAAAACCATGAAGTTAACGATATCAAAATGGGGAATCTTTAATATCTTAGTTTCTTAAATGTGGGTTTGAGAAAATCTTTTAAGTAACGAGTATTAAAGAATGGGAATCTCTTAATGCTGTTTACTTATTGTTGGGTGAAAACCATTAGAGTAAACGAGTATTAAAATGGGGATCTTATTAATATATGGTTTAACTTAAATGTTGCTTTTGGAAAAAATCGTTTAAGTAATAAGTATTAGAGAATGGGGATCTCTTATGACTTAATTACTTAAATGTTGTTTTGAAAATCGTTTAAGTAACTGGGCGTTTAAGAGGGGAATCTCTTAAATGTCTTGGGTTACTTATATTTAAGTTTTGAAATCGTTAAGTTACTGGGCGTATAAGAATGGGAATCTCTTAAGTCTTGGTTAATTAATGTTATTTTTGAAAATGTTTAAGTTAAATGGAGAATTAAGAATGGGCGAAATCTCTTAATGTCTCGTTTACTTAATAATTTGTTTTGAAAATCGTTTAAGTTAACTGGGCGATTAAAGAATTAGGGAATCTCTTAATGTCTTGGTTACTTAATATTATGTTTGAAACTCGTTAAGTTACTGGGCGTTAAAGAATGGGGAATTCTTTAATGGTCTTGATTACTTATGTTTGTATTTTGAAAATCGTTAAGTTAATGAGAATTAAGAATTGGGGAATAAATTCTTAATGTCTCGTTTACTTAATAATTTGTTTTAGAAACGTTTAAGTTAAATGGGCTGTTAAGAATGGGGAACTCTTAATGTCTTGGTTTACATCAATATTTTGTTTGAAAATCGGTTAAAGTTAACTGGGCGTTAAGCATGGGGAAATCTCCTTAATGTTTGGGTTATCTTAATATTTGTTTGGAAAATGTTTAAGTTATAATATGAGAATGGGAATATCTTATGATTATTAACATAATGTTGTCTTTGAAAATCGTTTAAGTAACTGGGCGTTAAGAATGGGGAATCTCTTAATGTCTTGGTTTACATTATGTTTGTTTTGAAATCGTTTAAGTTATGAGAATTAAGAATGGGAATCTCTTATGTCTGTTTTTGTGTGTTTTGGTAAATCGTGCTGACCCGCGATAGGTGGAAACCTTGGTAAGGTACGGGCCCTGTGATAGGACAGTACGTTTACGATTTTAACGTTTGAATAAGTTGTGCAGCCCGTGATAGGTGGCTGGTAAACAGTAGAACCGTGATAGGTAGTAGTTTACAACTTACATTCCTTGGTGGATTGTGTTTGTCCGTGAGAGACTGCACAAGAGGGGTTTGTCGTGAGAGACTAGCCCTAGTTAAGTATTAACATGAGAAATTAAGGAATCCGGAGATTCTATAAGATGTGCTTGTTTTCCACTTATGTTGATTTCATGCTGCTAATGGTAAATCGTACAACGCTTGTAACCAAACGTAAATTTGTAAATACCGCGATACGGTTGGCACCTTAGGTATACACCGGTACGGGCCGTGTAGGCAATGTACTTTACGATTTACGTTTGGTAAGTTGTCGCAGACCGTGATAGGATGGCACAATCGGTACAGTCACGGACCCGTTGATAGGTAGTTACGTTTACGAACTAAGTATTCATTGGTGAATTGTGTTTTGTCCGTGAGAGCTGCACAGGTTTTTGTCCGTGAGAGTCTACACCCTGTTAAATTGATGAATTGTTGTTCATTTTGCGTCTGTGTAGTATTGTGTTATAATGTTAGTGTATGTTTTGGAATTTGGTGATAAATGTTTAGATTGCAATAACCATTTCGAAACCACATTGCATGTTGTAGTAATTTGTGTTCATGTTAAGTGGTTTATGTTTTTGAATTTTGAGATACATGTTTGATTGGGCATAACATTATCGAAACCCATGATGTTGTAGTATTTGTTATAAGTGTTAAGTGTTGTGTTTTGGAATTTGGTGTAGCATGTTCTGATTGCATACTATTTGAAACCCATGAGTTGTGGATTATGTTATAATGTTATGTTTTGGAATTTAGTGACTTGCAGTTGATTGCAATACTACTTCGACACAATTGATGTTGTAGCGATTGCGTAATCATTGGCTAGTGGTTAAGATGTGAAATTGTGTATGAATGATAATTGAGTTAGTTATGTGTTTTTGGAAGAATAGAGGGAAATAAATATTCCAATCGATTGGCTGAGTTGCAGAAGTTCCACTATTTTAACCTAATCGAATTTTGCCAATCCGATGTATAAATATGTCTTTACAAATCTTTTAAGAATCGATTGGCAAGAGAGCGCAGGAACGTCAGCAAACTGCAAATAGATTTGGAAATCGTTTGGCAACAACGGGACTCAGTAACTGCAAATCGACATTAGAAATCCGATTTGGTATGCAGCAACTCAGCAGAACTGTCAAATCGAATTTGGCAAACGATTGGTTCAGCAGAGTCCTTATTTTGAGTTAGATGAATCGATTGCTAAATTGATTTATCAATGCTTTGGTCAGTGATGTTCACTTGAAATGGATTTGAGAACATTTATTTTGAGTATCATTGTTATTGGCAAGCATTATATGAACTTTTAGCATATGCGAAATCCTTTAGGTGCTCTAGTTTGAAGGTTATTTGTGCATCTAAAACTTAAAGTTGTGTTATCTGTTTTTTCGGTTGGTGACCTTTCAATTATTGTGGAAGTCTGGGCATTATGCTCAGATAGAGAGTCAGGAACGAATCCTAACCGGTTCGTACCTACAGGACGTGGAATGGAGATGGAACGCTTGACTGTAGCTACGTTAGGAGGATTCACGGGGGCGCAGTGGAGATCACTCCAGGGTGTTTAGATTTGTATTTGTATAAATGATCAGACTAGGTTGCACAGGGGAACGATGTCTTTTTTGGGTTGGGTTTAATCTCTTTAAAACTGGAAGACGTACTATCTTTGTTATGTATATTTTGAATTCATAGGAATTGAGAACTTTCGCTGCTTGAAAATCTATAATGACTTAATTTACTATCAAAGTGTTCTCATTTATCTCGCTTTAACTTTTAATTTCTCTTTTGAAAAAAAATAAAGACCCATCGTTAAAAAGGGTGTTCAGTTTCACAAAGCTGGTCTGTATTATGTTTCGTTTATTGATGATTACACTCCGTTTATTGTCGGGTTTATCTTATGAAAAATCGATCAGCGAATTTTTTGACATTTATCATATATTTCGTGCAATGGTAACAACTCACATAATTCTGTTTAAAGTGTTTTCGTTTGATTTAGGTGCGTGGCTATACTCAATATCTTTCTGAATTGTTTGCTTAACGATGGCACCTCCACAACTCCCTTTTTGTACTTGATATCCTCAACAAAATTAAGTTTGCTCTGAAAGGAAAACACTGTCCTTATAAGAGATGCTCGTTCTTTTTGTTCGTTCAGTTCCTAGTGAGTTTTGGGAGAAGATTCTTACTGGATGTTCATCAATTATAGAATTCCATCTCTATCCTTATCAAGGGGGGGGTTTTTTTTGTCTCTTCTGAAAAATTGTATGTTTCTACCCTGATTACTTTTTTTGAAAGTTTTTTGTTCTACTTGTTTTGTTCTTCGCTCTAGTAGCAACACAATAAGTTGTTTCTCGTTACAGCATGCGTGTTTTCTTGGTTATGGGATGTCAAAGGTTAATGTTGTTATAGATCTCTGCAAGAAAACTTTATGTATCTCGTAATGTTTGTATTTTGCTTGAGCATCTCCTTTTTAACATTTTTCCTCTGATTCTCAGTTACTAGAGTTCTAACTAACTCATTTTGATATGTTTGGTCTAATTATGCGTTCTAGTGATTGTAATGTTGAGAGTTTTGCAGGACAATATACTACTCCACTCTCAGCTTCGTTTGCTTCTTCTTAACAAATTATTCAAGTTTGTCTGAGCTCTTCCTATAAAGAGGTTGTTTTTTGATCTCTTTGGTAGCATGCTTGGCAGAAGAAACTATCTGCCATTGCACAAAACAACACTTAGGGATTGTACTCTTCCTCTGAAACGTGTTATTGGGTTTCGATTGGGTATACAATAAACTACGTCTGGATGGGTCGTTGAGCACTACAAACACGTCTTGTTGTAAAGGTTTTCTTTTAACAAATGCGTATGGATTTGAGAACTTTGCTCCTTAGCCAAGATGACCATTAAATTCGACTCTTATTGCAGTAATCTATTCGTTAATAGATTTTCCAAATGCGATGTTTGTAACACCCGTTTTTCAAAGCGGGGTATCTTTTTTTTTTTTTAGTTTAACCTACACAGAGACATAAATAAGTATGCTTTGGATATAATTGAGTCATTACTATTATCAGGCAGGAAAAGTTACTCCAATTTATAAATCCAAACCATTTACCCACAACAAATGGTCACTGTCATCGAAAATACATGTCAGCTGACAATATAGTATAAGTACAGTACTTCCACTTTTAAAATATGCAATACAAAGAAGCATCTGTTCCTCTGTAACAACATAGTCTGATCATTTTACAACAACTAAACACCTGATGATCTCAGCGCCCGTGAGATTCCCTATCGTAGCTGCATAAGCGTTCCCATCCCATTTCGTCCGTAGATAACGAACCGGTAAGATCCGTCCTGATCTCATCTGAGGGCAAGCCCAGATTTCCACACTAATTGTAAAGTCACCAACCGAAAATAACAGTAATCACATACATTTAGTTCTTAATGCTAAAATAACCTTTCAATAAGCATGCACTTAGCAGGATTTAAATATGCAAGTTCATACATACTTCTGCCAGTTCAAAACTGAACAGTAAAATGAGGTTCTCAAATCCCTAATTTATAAGATTAACAATCAAGACATGGATGTTCATGACATAACCAGTCATACTAACTAAAATGAGGATATTTCACTGGCAATGATTAGGCAATCGATTGGGGTGAAAGGATTTGATGAAACAGAATCCTGGGCTGAAATTAATCGATTGGGAAATCGATTGAGTGAGTCTGAGCCTGACTTAATACAATCGTTTCCAAATCGATTTTCCTGAAGGTTTTAGTGAAATTTTGACTCATGGCTTGAATTCAGATCGATTGGGAACTCGATTGCAGGCAGTAGCTGAGCCTGACTTAATGGCAATCGTTTCAAATCGATTTGGTTTGCAAATATGGGTGCGTCCCTGACTTAGGCCAATCGTTGGCAATCGAACTTTCGTAAATGATTTTCGAAAAAATGATTACAAACGATTGGTATCGATTTTGTCCTTTGGCCAGTTCCCTGTTTACTATCCAAATCGAATTGGGAAATCAGATTACCTGTGTTTCTATTCAAAAATTCTAACTAACTCAATCAACATTCATGCATAAATCCCAATTCTTAACATTTAACACTGATACACACTTACTACGGACATCACGGATTTCGAAATACGGTATTGCAATCAAAATGTTATCACAAATTCCAAACATACACTTGCATTTAATACACATTACTAACAAACAATGAACCAACAGTTCACAAATCAGCAGGGTGTGTCTCTCGCGGACAAACACAATTCCTCAGGAACGAAAAATTAAGTCGTAAACGTACTACCTATCAGGGCGTACGCTTTAACGAGGTGCCACTATCCGGGTCAGCACAACTTACAAAACATACACGAGTAAACGAGACTTAAGAGTTCCCATTTATTCTCATCATACTTAAAACAGGGCGTGTCTCTCACGGACACCCCTGCGCAGTCTCTCACGGACAGACGCCATTCCGCGGAACGTAGTCGTAAACGTATACTATCACGGGTCGTACTGTTTACGCGAGGTGCACTTCCGGGTCAGCACCACTTAACCAACACAATTCCCTCAGAACGTAAGTCGTAAACGTATACCTATCACGGGT
>PGTU02016305.1:0-13127 GCA_002896215.2 Cicer echinospermum | reverse complement strand
TATTAGATAATATTATTATATATTAGTAGTAAGGGTATTTTAGATATTTTCTATTTTCCTCTATATATACTCATTGTAACCCTATTAACTTTAGTTTGGTTCATTATATGTTATGAAACCCTAAAGTGGTTGTTTCTCTTCTTCCTCTTTCTTCCTCTTTTCATTGTTAACATGGTATCATAGCTTTGGTTAATTTTTGGATCTACCGTAGAGAAGAGAGAGACTATTTTGATAGGAAAGACAACCACCAAAAGAGAAAAGAGAAGAGTAACCCTATTCCCGATTTTGTTAAATCAGTCTCAGAAAAACATTGATTGCGCATTCGTTAACCGTTGGATCGGGCTGATTTTTGGACAGCAGGTTCACAACATTTAGGTCTTCGTCTTCAACGGTCGGATCGACGAAACAACGTCTGGAGAGGGAGAAATCGTGCTTGCACAGCACTAGGTTATCCCTAATTTATTTTGTCTTAGTGATTGTGTTTGTCGTATTTTCATGTCATTATTTGTTATGGCTGGTGTTAAGGATGATTCTCTTCAAGCTGTTAGTGTTCATCTCAATGGACAAAATTACTCTTATTGGAGTTATGTGATGAAAATTTTTTTGATTGGAAAAGATATGTGGGGTTTTGTTTATGGAAACTTTGCTGTTAGCCTACAGAATAAAAAGATGAAACTCAATATGCAAAGACGATTTGAAAATGGAATGTTAGTATTCAAAAATTATTACTGGATTAATAATTCTGTTGAGTTGTTATAGCAGTACAACTAGCAATATGATACTGCTAAAGAGATTTGGGATCACTTGAAACGTTTGTATGTTCAGTCTAACTTTTGCAAAAACGTTATCAGTTGGAAAGATATTAGAGCCCTTAAGCAGACAATATGACCATTCAGAAATTCTATTCGGCAATGACTAATCCTGTGGGATCAATGGCTCTTATGGAATCACCGAGTTGAAAGTTGTCAAAGCATACATTGATCACAAGAGAGGAGCCACGTCTGGTTTGGTTTCTAATGGCTCTTCGTGATGATTTTGAGGCCTTCAGTGAGGGTATTTTGCATCGTTCACCCCTTCCTAATGTTGAATCAGTAGTTAGTGAATTGTTGGCAGAAGAAATTAGACTTAAGACTCATTCTGGTGTGTTAGATAAGGAAATTCTCTCAACTCCTCATCTGTTTTTGTTGCCCCGTTTAAAAAAAAAAAACATCTACAAGGGACAGTTGGGCCTTCGTAATGTGAATGTGCATTCTGCAACAGTAAAGATCATTGAGAAGCACGTTGTCCGAAATTGGGAGAGCACATAAGAAGAATTTTAGGGGGCCATCGCCAATGTTGTTGCTTCTGCTCTCCTACCCATTGGCTCTAGTTCTGGTTCTGTATACTCATTAGACTGCTTCCAAATATCTGATATTGCAGAACAGCTTTCAAAGACTTCTTGCCACTCAATCACATGCCATGTATGCCACCTCTTCTAAAGGTTTGAACTCCTCTGGTATGTCAGTATATCTCATTCCATATGGATTCTTGATTCTGGAGCATCTCATCATATGACATACGATGATAAATCTTTTGTGTCTGTGAAACCTGCCTCGTCTGTGTCGGTTATGATTGTTGATGGCCACTCCTATGCCACTAGCAGGCATTGGTTCTGTCTCCCACACTTAACTTGTCTCTTTCTAATGTTTATTATTAATATCGCTAATCTTACTTTGAGTTTGTTATGTTAGTCAAATATGTTATTTCGGTATTGAATTATGTTTACTTCCACTTTCTTGTTGTGTGCAAGATCCACATTCGGGAGGCTGATTGGGACAGGCCATAGACAGGGGACTTTACGTTTTGGATGACCTACGACTCCCAGATATTGCGCCCACTCAACTTACTGCTGACTTATTATCTAGTTTTCGCTTGAATTCCTTATCTTCTAGTTTTTATTTATGGCATTCTCGCCTTGGACATGTTTATGCTTCTAGATTAAAATATTATGGCTTGTACCGGAGCCTTAGGAAAGTTACAACCCTATGATATCTCAGATTGTTGTGGTTGTAAACTTGCTAAATTTCCAGGCTTTACCATTTAGTAAAAGTGTTTCCGTTTCATATGCGTCTTTGATTTAGTTCACTCTGATGGTTTGGGGTCATCGTCGGTGCTCACCAAAGGTGATCTAGATATTACGTTTTGTTTAATGATGATTACATCGTTATTGTTGGGTTTAATCTTATGAAAATCGTCCTAAATTTTTTGACATTTATCATATATTTCGTGCAATGGTCAAAACTCAAACATAATTCTGTTATAAAGTCGTTTTCGTTTGTGATTTAGGTGGTGAATATACCTCTAATAAAATTTTCTCGGAATTTAACTGCTTTATGATGGCACCCGCCACAAACATCTTGTATTGTACTCCTCACACAAAATGGGAGTTGCTGAAAGGAAACATCGTCACCATTATAGGACTGCTCGTCCCTTTGTTGTCCGCTTCAGTTCCTAGTGAGTTTTTGAGGAGAAGCAGTTCTTACTGTTGTTCATGCTAGTAAAATTAGAATTCATCCTCTATCATATCAGTTTATCTCCCTTGTGAAAATTGTATGCTTCTACCCTGATTACTATTCTTTGAAAGTTTTTTGGTTCTACTTGTTTTGATTCTCGCCTCAAGTAGAGCGCAGTAAGTTGTCTTCTCGTTCAGCCATGTGTGTTTTTCTTTGGTTATGACTCGATGCGTCCAAAAGGGTTATCGTGTTATGATCCTCATGCAAGAAAACTTTATGTATCTCGTAATGTTGTTTTTCTTGAGCACATCCCTTTTTACTCTGTTTCCCTCTGATTCTCAGATTACTAGAGTTCTGAACTAACCCATATTGATCCGTTTGGTCCTAATGTAGCGCTTCTAGTGATTGTAATGTTGAGAATTGCAGGACAAATACTACTACTCCACATGATGACATCCCTCTTGTCCCCCCGGCTGTCCAACCACTCCTGCGATTGTATGATCCTCCTTGTTACCCTTCTGCGTCAAACGTAAGTCTCTCAGTAACCTGATTTTGTCTATTCAACTTGCTCAGGCTCTCGTTGCTTCTTGCTTAACTCTATTCACAGTTTGTCTGAGCCCTCTTCTATAAAGAGGTTGTTATTGATCCGCCTTTGGCAGCATGCTATGGAAGAAGAACTATCTGCATTGCACAAAACCAACACTTGGGAATTAGTACCTCTTCCTCCTAGAAAACGTGCTATTGGGTCTCGTTGGGTATACAAGATCAAAACTAAGTCTGATGGGTCAGTTGAGCGCTACAAAGCACGTCTTGTTGCTAAGGGTTTCTCTCAACAATATGGTATGGATTATGAAGAAACTTTTGCTCCTGTAGTCAAGATGACCACTATTCGTACTCTTATTGCAGTTGCATCTATTCGTCAATGGCATATTTCCCAAATGGATGTCAAAAATGCCTTTTTAAATGGTGAGCTTCATGAAGAAGTCTATATGGTCCCTCCACAAGGAGTTTCTCATGATCCAGGGGAAGTATGTAAGTTAAAAAAGGCTCTATATGGTCTTAAACAAGCTCCTCGAGCTTGGTTTGAGAAATTCTCTACTGTGATCACTTC
The DNA here is from genome assembly GCA_002896215.2 of Cicer echinospermum. Taxonomy (NCBI): domain Eukaryota; kingdom Viridiplantae; phylum Streptophyta; class Magnoliopsida; order Fabales; family Fabaceae; genus Cicer; species Cicer echinospermum. Next base: position 9,524 of record PGTU02016305.1, on the reverse strand, counting down.
TCTTGGTTTTCGCTCTAGTGAACATGATTCTGCATTGTTTTATAAGGTCAACCGACCACTCATTGGTCGCATTTATACTTTCTCTATATGTTGATGATCATGATTATTACAGGTGATGATGTTAGTGGAAATCAATGAGTTGAAATTGCAGTTAGCCCAACAGTTTGAGATGAAGGACTTGGAACTCTTCGCTATTTCTTGGGGATTGAAGTTGCCTACTCTCCTAGAGGCTACCTTCTTTCTCAATCCAAGTACATTGCCAACCATTCTTGATCAGGCTCGTCTTTCTGATACTAGAGCAGCAGATATTCCTCTTGAGTTGAATGTAAATATGCCTCCCCTCGGATGGTGTTCTTTACCAGATTCCACTTTGTATCGTACTTTTGGTTGGCAGCTTAGTGTATCTTACGATTACCAGACCTGACATTGCTTATGATGTTCATGTTGTTAGTTCAGTTTGTTTTCTCTCCACACAGTACATTGGGCAGCAGTTCTTCGATTCTTTGTTATCTTCAAGGAACTCAATTTCAAAGTATTTTATTTCCATCGTCATCCTCATTGGAGTTACGAGCTTACTCTGATGCTGATTGGGCTGGTGATACCACTGATCGTAAATCCCACAGGGTTTTGTATCTTTCTTGGAGACTCTTTTTATTTCTTGGAAGAGTAAGAAACAAGACATGTGTCTCTGCTCTTCTACAGAAGCTGAGTATCGTGTTATGGCATCCACTACCACTGAAATAATTTTGGTTGCGTTGGTTGCGATAACAAGAGTGCTATTCAAATTGCTCACAACTCGGTCTTTCATTCATGACGAACCAACACATTGAGATTGATTGTTATTTTACTCGTCATCATCTTCAGCATGGAACTATTACTCTACCATTGTCTCTTCTTCTTTACAGATTGCTGATTTGTTCAAAAGATGCATTCCATTAAACGTTTCCGTTTTTTTAGTTGACAAACTCTCGATGCTCCATGTTAATGCATCGTGAGTATGGAGGGGAGATATTAAGATAATATTATTATATATTAGTAGTAAGGGTATTTGATATTTTCTATTTTTCCTTATATATACTCATTGTAACCCTATTAACTCAGTTTGGTTCATTATATGTTATGAAACCTAGAGTGGTTGTTTCTCTTCTCCTCTTTTCATTGTTAACAGATTTTCAAGCTTAATGGGTTAGTAAAGTAGCTTATATGAAATTCTAGTGACTTTCTGATTGAACCAAAAATATCTTTTTGAACTATACTTTTTTAAATTGAACTGATTCTTCAAGAACTAAATTGTATTAGATTGTTTTTATTAACTAATATTAAGACCGTTTAAAAAAACTAAAAAAATAAATCAACACTTTTTAAACCGAATCGAAAAGAACAAACTTGATTTTAGATAGTTTCCCTAATCAAATTGATTATGTTAAGTTCATGGATTGTCATCACAATTTGTGTTGAGATGTGATACACATTTCTATATCTTTACGCAGTACATTAGTAACTTATAGAATAAGTATTAATTATTAATTTATGAGGCACATGTCTACAATTTTCTAAAAATCTTAATAAATTTTTAGTGCATTTGTATTAGAAGTGTCATAGAGAAATTCTAGAAGGAAGCATATAAATTTGCTTCTACACCTATAAATATGTCACCACGCAACTCATTTGTAAAGTTAAATATGTTACTACTACTCATTTTGTAAGTATGTCATTTTTTAGAGCAATACAAACTATTATTTGCTCCAAACCTCACACTATTGCTTGTGCAATTACCTTCCAACTATTGATTTTTCTTCTACCCTATTCACTACATTATAAACTAATTTCACTATTATATTAATACTAAGCTTAATTGCAGGTTTGATCTATCTATTATTATCCATTCACATAATTGGTTCTAATATTTTAAAAGTCGACAGTTTTAAATATCTCGCTCAGATCTTTTCAACTTAAAATAACGATTTAAACAACATATTTTAAATAACGTAATATACAATTAATATATATAGGATCATATAAATACATTAATTATTCATATGTTATTAATTAATTTAAAAATATGAAGAAAAAATCGAGTTGAAAGCTTAGTTTTACAAACGTTTTATTTCAATTTCATCGGTGTTAATCACTCTACATCATCATATCATATGTCATATTATTTAAAACATTTCACATTAGTATTTTTTTAGTTGAAAAATCGCGGGAGGTACCAAAACTTATCACTTTTTAAAATAGGGGATCAATTTCGTGAATCAATAAAAAATAAGGGACTAAAACTGCAATTAACCTACATATTATCAATAGCATCGGAGCTAATTAGATCTAATGTTAGCTTATAAATTGGTTAGACTAAGTAAGTGTTAGTTTTGGTACACATTTGTTGATATACTTTACAAAAGTATCTTCATCTGTCTACATTTTTCGTCATAATTTTAATTTTATTGTTAAATCTCTTTATGTACGTAGATTTCTTAACATGACACGACAAATATGATAATTAGTAACCACAATCAATAAAATGAAATCACCACAACACTTCAATTCAATGTGGCAATCAAGTTTTTTCTCTCGAGAACAATTTAAGGATGATTTTTGGAGCACTAACAGATTTTAGCGAAGAAGTCATACCTTGTATTTAAAGAAAGTGTGTCGTTAAAATCCACACCATTTAAAAATGTTCATATAGGCAATGCCGTCTTGGGTTTCCGTTGATAACACATGAAAGCATACTTTAACAGGATATTAACCATTGATAATAATATTATGAGAATTATAATTTGAAGAAATTTTTCAATAGAGACTAAAAATTCAACTTTAACGTTTATAAGGACTAAAACACTTTAACTTATAAATTAATCTGATTAAAGGAATACTAAAGCACGAAAGATATGTTGAGTCATATAAAAAAGTTTAAATATTTAATGTCTTTTTTGAATCAGTATTTAATATATTTTTATTCCTCAAATATTTAAATATGCTTTTGTATTTATTCATTTTTAATTATGTTTTTAACCCTTAATTTTAATCATTTAAAGTTCCTATAAACAATTTAGTTTCTTCAAATTTTTGTTTTGCTCATAGTATTTTGCTTCGAGTCTATACAAAAATTTATTCATATTAAATAAGTCATTTAATATATAAAATAATTAATTTTAGTCTTTTCAATTAGATTTAAATAATATTATTAAGGATTAAAATTAAAAAAATGATATAATTTAAATTAAAAAAAATCAGAGGCCTAAAGGAAAAAAATATATTTATAAAAATAAAAACAAAACACAATTTATTTTTGAGAGATAATAGCAAAAAAATATGATATAAACATAGTTAAACCGAAACATAAATATCGATATACAAAAGTGAAAATACATAAAGTTATTTATTTCTTATCATATCATGTGATAACAATTTTTAAAAAAATAAATACATAATTAAATATTAATATATTTTATGAAATTAAGTTTTTTAGATATTTTCAAACTTTTTAATTAACCAAATTAAATAAAATATAGACATTATAAATTCGTTTATTAAATTAATTTAAGTGAATAAATAAATAAATATTGACTAATTTAATTATTTAAATTCATCAAGTTTTATTCTTTCCTTCGCTAATAGTAATATATACGCCTACTTTTTTGTCCTTATAGGAAACAAATATAGGAAATGAATAATGCTTAACTAAGTCACAAATAACAATTAAATAAAGAAGTAGCATAATATATAAAAGTTGGTGGTAATAACGCATACAATAGGAATTGATAAATTTTCATAAATTAGTCGCAATTTTATCATTTTTAGTCCTCTATTAAAAAAAATAGACCTTTATGTTTTCTTTTTACCATTGTATTTGCATTTTAGTTCGATACAAAATTCTATTTATATTGAAAAGTACTTTATAGTATATATATCTTGATTGGTAGTTACTTTTTAAAGACAAGATTAAAGATGAATTATTACACAAAGTCAAAAATAAAAGTGAATTCTTATAAAATTTAAAAAAATCAAGCAATCTAAGAAAAAAAATGTTTATTTGTAAAGACTAAAAACATAATAAATAAAAAATATTTTAAAAGGAAACAAAAACAAAAATATTATATATTTGCACGAATAAAAAATATAACTAAACGTTACATTAACTATTAATATTGCAAAGTAAAATATTTCAATTTATTATATTATAATACCATGTCAGTTTAACAAACTTAAATATAAAAATTATATATAAAAATTTGTTATGAAATTAATTTATTTAGATATTTTTTTCCAAATTTTTTATTAACAAAGTTTAAGATAATTATTACATATTAATAATTTTTATTAAAAAATTAAAGTGAATAAATAAAAAACTTTGACGAATTTTAATTATTTTAAATTCATTGAAATTTTGTTTCTTTCCTTCACTAATGAGTAATATCATATGCCTCTTCTTTTTCCAACATAGGAAACAAGATATAGGAAAATAAAAAATAATGGAAAACTAAGTCAACAAAATATAGGAAGATGAAAAATAAATTAATAATGAAAAAATATTTATAATTATCAGAAAAAATACATATAATTTAAATATCTACAATCCCCAAATGGTGTGATTCATGTTGTTAATATATTTGAGTTAATAGATCAGACTAATAAATTCTTCTAGGGATGGAGAAAGAGCTTTAAATTGCGACGTAAGTATTTAATCATAAAATAAAAAATTTAAACGACTAGAACTTTTAGACTACACCTTTAAGTAAAATTATTACCAAATATAATTTTGTAATATTGTATTTTTTTGCTTATTATTTATTTCTATTTATTATTTTTAACAGTCAAATTCTTATTTCAATAATTATTTTTCAAACTCAATTAAAGATAACTTAAAATGAAAGTTAAACCCTCATCTAAATTGAAATTTAAAATTATTATGTATAAGAAAATACTAAATATTTATATAATATAACAAAATAATTGAATTCAGAAAATAAAGAATGATTTGTAACAATAAGAAAAGGATGAGTTCAGTAACACAAACAAATTATAAAAAATAAAAAAAAATTGGTATGAATTTGACAATTTTGATTACTTTCAATTATATAAAATTATCTTAAATTAAAATAAACATAATTAATTATTTTGAAATAAATTGAAGTAAATTATATTAAAATGAAACAGAGACTTATTAGAAAAAGATATATAAGATGTTTTTTGGATATAATAAATGGTTAAATATGTTTTTAGACCTTATAAAATTTTAAACTTTTAACTATAATCCATGTAAAAAAAAATACAATTTTTAGTCCTTACAAAATTATCTTGCACAAAGTTTTTGTCCCTATTATTAAGTTAACATATATTTTTGAATCATTTGCAGACATGTTTACAATATTTAAAAAATTTCACCTCAAAACTGAACTAAAATAGATTTTTTTTGTCTATCTTTTCATTACTTTTATCTTGACTTTTTTATTTAAATTTATTTTTTTTTTTTCTAAACTGATAATTCAATTTTTTTTAGAGGAACTTTTTAAGCTGTCTCTAATATATTTACAAAAAGTCTTAAATATTTTAAATTAAAAAGTTGTTTTTATGTTCTATTTCGGAGAGATTAAAATTGTTAGCACAATAATTTTATAGAATTAAGTTGTATCTTTATTTTCTAGAACAAACTTAAAATATGAAGATTTTAAAAGACTAAAAATTTATTTAATTTTATAATAAAAATAGAGATACGTAGTTTGTTGAAATGTTTTTGAGATGAAATAAATATATTTAGAGTGAATGTGAGAATGATACTTAAGCATAAAAATGTTAATATATTATATCTATTTTAAAACTTGAAAAGATTGTGTTGTTGTGAGGTTCTTATAATTATGGTGTTGATTTAAGTTTTAATTAAAAAAAATTATCAAGTGTAAATTTACCCGTTAAAAAATTCAAATAAAATTAAGAGTTGTCTTTATAAAGAAGTAAAGATTTATGATTTAGGAGTTTTTTTAGGTGAAAAAAAATCCCTTTATTTATGTTAACAAAAATCCCCTTATTTCTGCAAACAAAAACAATAAAAGTGAGATGGGAAAGGATAAAAATGTAAAATGATTGAAATATAAAAGATATATTTGTATATAAAATAGTTCGACCAAATCGTAAGTTATCTATTACAATCTCAAATATAGTAAAAAACATAGTCAAAGAAAGTTGATGTTTATAGTTTAAAATTTAGACTAAATATTCTTTGACATATTTTTACTTATATTTGATACCGAACAAAGTATATATATATATTTACCATTATATAGTGGTATAGATAAATTCAAACCCATAAATCCTTTTGAATGGAACCTAAGTTTTAACCATTAAAAGTTTGAGTGGGTTTTGTTTTTGCTTTGCTTGATCCATTGATCTTATTAAGCACTTGTTTGCTACAATTGCAAGCAAAACTCTTTCGGAGTACGAGTGCCGTGTTTACGAAGACCTAGAAATCAATGGCTCTTTTAAGTGAGAAGGTTAGCAATTATATATCTGATGATCTTGTTTTCTTTATTCTGTCAAAATTGTCTCTAAAATCTTTGAATCGTTTCACATGTGTACGCAAATCATGGGTCCTCTTATTTGAAAATCCTCATTTCATGAGCATGTATCGCAAAAATTTCATATCTAATAATCGATCTTATTATTATGATGATACATCCCTCCTCTTCAAACAGACTCTACTAGATTTTGAAAATCATTCTATGTTATATTTACTTTCTGGTGAGAAGTTTGATAATATGATCAAATTAGATTGGCCGCCTCCATTTCAAGACAATGATCGTCATATTAATATTTTGGGTTCTGGAATTAATGGCATTCTTTGTCTCTATGTCGAAGGCACTAGTTCAAAAGTTGTAGTATGGAATCCATCTATTCAGGAATTCAAGATCATTCCTCCTAGTCCAGTGTTGTTTGTACCACCTTATGTTAATGTTGTGCTTAAACTTCATGGATTTGGTTACGATTCTGTTAGAGACGACTATAAAATTATTCGATATGTAGATTTTTTTCCAGATCCGTACAATTTTAAATATGATTCGAGAAATGTGATATCGTCAAAAAGGCCATATAAGTACAAACCTTTATGGGAGATATATAGCCTTAAAAGTAATTCTTGGAGGAAACTTGATTTGGATATGACAATTTTTTGTCACTGCCTTAGTCGTCGGGGTGTTCAACATAAAGTGTACTTGAATGGAGTGTGTCATTGGTTGGGCAACACTGAAACAAATATGGATAATATATGTTTAATCTCATTTGATTTAAGCAATGAAGTGTTCTTTCGAACATTCATACCCTCAATTACGGACGATGGTATCAATTTGGAATTAGTGAATTATCATTTAGGGTTGTTAAATAAGTCCATTGCTCTGATATTTAATATTATACAAACACAAACTTTTCACATATCAGTTTTGGGTGAAATTGGTGTGGAAGAATCATGGACTAAGCTCTTCATTGTTGGACCATTACCTTATCTTGGACATCCTATTGGAATAGGAAAGAGTCGAAATATATTCTTCATAAAAGAAAATGATGAACTAGTCTGGTGCGATTTAAGTACCAACACAATTCAAGAGACTGGTATGAAAGGAAATTTATTTTTTTGTCAAATAGTAAATTATAATTTATAAGAATAGTTTTCTTTCAATTGCAGAATAACTTCTTCATTATTTTTTCTAGCTTAAGTTTTTGATTGTTGTTATTTGGATTTTACCATGTATACAAAATGGATTGTCAATTATGCATGTCATAATTATGTGATCTCACAAGATACATTAGATGATATGAGTTTATAAATTTATGTTGAGGATTTATTCTCTTTCGATTTGCAAACAATCTGATTCTTAATTCAATTGTAAGCATGAGTTTTTTTTTTCTTTAGTGAATGCCCTTCAATTTTTCGTAGGAATAAAACTTGATAATCTATAAGCAACATGTATTTGTTGAACTTCATTACATTCTACTTGAAATACATATTCCGCTATGTTTAATTTATACTTTAATTTTTTGTTTATATTCAAAATCAACTAACTGGGTATGTTCAAGCTTAATGAGTTGGTAATCGAGCTTATCAAATTTCAGATTAACTTTGCAAATAATAACAAAAAATACTCATCGTCTATTTGTAAGTAGGTGGTATTTTGAAAGAGATGGCCAAAAGAATGTTCATATTTGATAAATAAATTATAAAAACAAAAACAAAAAATAAACTTGTGTTGGTTTCTAGGGATAGTTCACAATCCTAAAAGCACTTTAGGTCATTACAAACAATATCAAAGTGAATTTCTTTCATTACGATAAGATTTACCATTGAAAAAATTGGTGGATATCTGACATTTAAAATAGGCAAAGATGTGAGATGTAATAGTTCAATTCCTTTTATCGACAATACTATTTACGAACTTTTCATTTCTCTTTTTTCCGATTAAAAATTAATAAATTTTGTCTTTCATAAAAATCAAATTATGCATCTGAAGATAAGTACCACCATCCTATTTCTAAAATGAATTCTATTAAGAAAAGAAAAAAAAGAAATCATAGGTCATTGTACATACGGAATTGTATAATAGAATAAAGGCTTATAAAAATTAATTGATATTATGTATACCAACAATATAAATCCTCTTTTCAAGAGCCAAACACATAAGAACTTCAATTAACCGTATTTAACTTAGAGTACTTATATAATGAATGTTTTTCTTAGTAGCTTTCAAGAAAGTGAATGAACACTAAAAACACTGAAAGTTTATAGAGATAATTGATAATCCTAAAATCAGTTTAGTACATTAGAGCCTAGCTTTACATCAACACATTTCCTTGATGAGTCATTGTTGATGATCATTGGGACATTACATTGGAAAATATATTTTACATGAGACATCAATCCATCACCTTGTCATTCTAAAATTTGAACAATAAACTTCAACGATAATTTAATTGATTAAAAATTCAAATTTGTGATTAATTATTTTTATGGACTTTTGTGAAAATAACAAGGTTAAAGTGTTGCGACTCATTACTCTCGGGCATAGTAAAATTAATTGCAATTTTGAACATCATTAAACACGATGTTTTGGTGTTCAAATATTAAAATGAATGTTGGTTATTCAAGCAAATTATACTCAAATTAATATAATTTTCAATTGTTAAAGTATATATATGATATGTTTCTTTTGACCAAGAGCTAAAAATTATGGTTAATAACACTCAAAATTATATACATTCACAATTGTTGTTAATTGTGCTTATGTGTATCGTAAGTAAGTTGTAACACCTTATATTTTATTAATTATTTTATGAATATAATTTACTATATATATTTTAAATACAATAACTTTACCTCACAATGAATGTCAGTTTAACAAAAAATATATATATTTCAAAATGAATGTCATTCTAAATTTTTAATATAATTTTAATTATGTTTTGCTATAGTACAATTCAATTATTACAATGTACATAACTTCTAAAATATTGTTGTACTTTGCATTAATAATAAAGCA
>PGTU02016299.1:0-33050 GCA_002896215.2 Cicer echinospermum | reverse complement strand
TTTTTTTAAAAAAGCGCTGTCTTTTATCTGTATTCCAAAATTATTTTTGATCCAAAATCACTTCACAATTCAGTAGAACAGGAACATATTATAGACAATCAGTTCACACAATTCAGTAGAAACAGAAATCAGAACTCTGTAAACTTTATTAACATTATATGTAACTCTGTAATTTACAACTAAGTTAACTACATTCAGATACATATATACAACACTAATTTTACAACCTTAATTACCACATTCAGATCCATTATATAATAACTAACAGATCCATTATATGCATATAATAACTATGATCATTTACAGCATAATAACTATATACATTATATGCATATATTGTGTCTATGTCATTTACATAATAATAACTAACAAATATACGTATATGCACTAGCTACATATAATATTCAGATCCCTTGCCCAGCAGCAAGCTATTTCCCAGAAAATCAAATAATTCATGTCAAGCACGTACTGACACCATCTTCCTTAATTCCATCAGATCTTCCTCAGAATATGATGGACTGGAATTGGCAAAGTACTGCAATATAAAAAAATTGAACATATTAGATAAGTTAGTATCAAATATATAGATATTTATATATGAATCATATAATGCAAATACCTACCGTTTCTGGGATAATAGTTTTATTCTTCTCAACAATCTCCTTCATGAATCTCAATATGTAGTACCCACAGTCGATGTTATTGTTTGACGAGGGCACTTTAAGATCCATGTATGTTATTAGACTTCTGCTTGACACTTTAGCACCTCTTGAGCTCGATAAACTTTTAAGGCACTATCGAATGAATAAATGTGATTATTAGAGCATGAATATATATATATATATATATATGTTATATAAATATATATACTGTAAGAAATAAATGAATATACTTACGTGTCGAGCATAGTTTTTATTCCGGGGTGATTGGTATAATCGCCGTGCACGGGATCCAAATAGTATATCACTTCAGAGACCGCATTGATTGCAAATAGCAACCCAATGTGTTCCTACAACAACAAAAATTGTTTAAGCAATTTTGTTTAATAGACAACTAATTAAATTAAATTCTCATCAATTAAAAAAGATAAAATTACGTTACCCTGAATTATATGGTGCCCAAGAAAAATTTATCACTTTCTTTATTTATTAAAAACCATATCACAAGTAGTTTTAACATTCTCTGTATCGAGTTTCCACATCGACATCTTATGTGGAGACAAGAATGAGTATTTATTTGACAGTTTCCTCGTGCACACGACCTTCTCGTACAAAAAAACCTTCAATGAAAATTTTAAAATAGATTAATTACCAATACATTTAATTAATTAAATAAATGCAATTAAAAAGCATTTTTTACCTTATGTACAAGCTGATTACAGTAGCACTCAGCTCCTTATGTTCGAGAGTTCGTACATTTGCTCCTTTTCGAGTATTTCAATATACTCATCTCCAAAGATGTCTTTATTCATTTGTACGATGGGCGAAATTGTTGCTGCTGCCCATGTTCCTTTTATTTGGATGTCAAGACACGCCCCGTATTTACCAAGGCATGGCTGACTTTTATTAGGACAAGCAGCAGCAGCGACCGATGTTCCCCGATCTAGATTTTTGTTGCTGCAATTGGCAGCTTATTAACCTCCAGCCTTTGTAGTTTGGTGTAAGACCCATATTTTTTAAAGTACCCTTATGTATTTTTGGTATATTTTGGATTTTTGCTCGGAGGCTTTTAAGCAAAGTAATAATATTTTGGATTTTCTAATCAAAAAGATATTGCCCGATGCAATTAGAATTCTCGTCGATAAATAAATTGAATTTAACTGCGGAAAATCCTTTACGAAGATTTTTAAGGCGTTTCGGGTGAAACGGTAATTATATAAATATCTAGATTTTGAGATATTGTTAAGTTATATTATATATTTATATGTTTGCTTGGAGGGAAAAAGAAAGGAAAACTAGAAGAAGAAAAGGAAAAGAAAATAGTATATAAAGGAAGGAAGGAAAAGGAAGAAAGGAAAAGCAAAGGAAGAAATAGAAAGAAGGAAAACCTAAAATTTTCCATCTCTTCCCCTCTGTTAACCGTGAAACCCAAAATTCCATCCTCCTCCATTTTCGTTTTCGTTGCTTCCTTTTCTTCAAAACTATGACCCAGGTTGGGTGAGGGTTAGACCAAGGTTTTCGTAACTCCACTCTTCCTCTTTGATTCGAAAACGAAGAAATACGGTTTTTGAGATCCAAACACAAACCCCTCCGTTTCTCCTAGATCCAAACCTCATTTCTCGAAGAGATAGAAGGGAAAGTTGCTCACCTCCGTGCTACGGTGCTAGTGCACTAATTTGGAAGCTGCGTTGCGAGCGGAGATTTTACCGGAATTTCTCGCGGAACCGGAAACTCTCGATAAAGCTAACTTTGAGGTAAGGGCTCCTTCCAAACTTCTAGCTTGCATTAGGGACTTATCTGTAGTTGTGTGGGAAGGAATTTGTTAGGGTTAAATGTATCGATTTGGGGAAAAACGAAACTAGTGTGTTATGGGTAAAAACCTTAGAGTTAGGTTGTTTTATAGTGATGAATGTTTCGTGGTAAATGAAATTGGATGTATCTGGTGTTATGTTGCGTGATTTGTTGTGTTCGTTGTATTTGGTTTGTTCGTACTTGATGTTTGTTAATTGGTGTGGTTGTTGTGAATTATGGTCTGAATGTGAAAGTATGTTGAATTTGTTTCTGTGGAATTTGAAAACCATTAGAGTTAAACGAGTATTAAAAATGGGGAATCTTTTAATACCTCGGTTTGCTTAATGTGTATTTGAGGAAAATGCTTAAGTTAACTGGGCGTTGAGAATGGGGAATCTCTTAATGTCTCGGTTACTTAACAATCGTTTTGAAAATCGTTCCGGTAAATGAGTATTAAGAATGGGGAATCTCTTAATGACTCGTTTACTGAATGTTTTGCGAGAAAATCGTTTAAGTCAAAAGTATATTAAGAATGGGGAATTCTTAATATGACTGTTTTGCTTAACGTTTTGTTTTGAAAATCATTAAGTTAATCGGTATTAAGAACGGGGAATCTCTTAATGACTTATTTAATTAATGTTGTTTGAAAGTCGTTTAAGTTAAATGGGTATTAAAAATAGGGAATCTTTTAAATATCTGCATTTGCTTAACGATTGCTGTGAATGGAGTCTATGTATGCTCATGCATTTCATTTGGTAAATTGTGTCGACCCGTGATGAAGGTGACACCTTGGTAAACTGTACGGACCCGTGATAGGTTGTACGTTTGCCGATTCGTTTACATTTTAGTAAATCGTGTTGACCCGTGATAGGTGACACCATGGTAACTGTACTGACCCGTGATAGGTGGTACATTTACGATTTACGTTTTTGGTGAATTGTGCTGACCCGTGATAGGTGGCACCTAGGTAAACAGTACTGGTCTGTGATAGGCGGTACGTTTATGATTCCCGCTTTTTCTTTTAGTAAATCGTGTTGACCCGTGATAGGTGACACCTCGGTAAACTGTACTGACCCGTGATAGGTGGTACGTTTATGATTTACGCATTTTAGTAAAATCGTGCTGACCTGTGATAGTGGCACTCGGTAATTGGTACTTTGGCCTGCGATAGGCGGTACAATTATGATTTACGGCCCTTCGAGGAGGGTTTTGGTTTGGAATTCCGAGTCCATGCATTTTGGCATATACGCATTGCATTAGGGTGCCTGGCACGCGAGTCATGTTTGATTTGAGTTTATGATTGAGTGATTCGAATTTTGATTTATCGTGATAACTGAGATGAAGGTGTTAAGTGTTATGTGTTGTTTATTGTGTGTGAGTATGATGGTTATCGAAACTTTGTGTGTCGTAGTAATCGCGTAGGAATTGCTAAGTGTTAGGGTTGTGGACTTGATTTGGAAGGACTTGAGTTAATGCATGAATTTTTTGAAAAACTGATCAGGGAAATCGATTTCCCAATCGATTGGATGGGTAAACAGGGACTTGGCCAATTCACAAATCGATTAGCCAATCGATTTCGAAATCATTTTCTAAAGGAATCAGTTAGGAAATCGATTGCCCAATCGATTAGGCCTTAAGTCAGGGGCTCAGGAACCAATCAATCGATTTACCAATCGATTGAATTCAGCCCAGGATTCTGTTTCATCAAGAATCCCTCACCAAAATCGATTAGGAAATCGATTGGCTCGGAACCAGGGGCTCAGGAACCAATCAATCGATTTACCAATCGATTGAATTCAGCCCAGGACTTTGTTTTCATTAAAATCTTCACCCAATCGATTGCCCAATCGATTGGCTCAGTGAAAATCCTCATTTTTTAGTTATATGATTAATTTCTCTTTGACTTATCCATGTCTTGTTTTAGTATGTGTTAATTAGGAGATCGAGAACTACATTTTACCTTCATTTTAATTGGCAATGTATTGTATGAACTTTTTCGCATATTGAAATCCTGTTAAGGTGCATGCTTAGTTAAAAAGTTGTTTGAGCATTCAAACTTAATTGCTATGTGTTAACTGTTATTTTCTGGTTGGTGACCCTTTACACTATTGTGGAAATCTGGGCTTGCCCTCAGATGAGAAGTCAGGACGGCCCTACGGTTCGTACCCTACGGACAGGGATGGAGATGGGAAGCGCTTGACTGCTGTTGTGTTAGGAGGATCTCACGGGGCGCGTGGAGATCACTCAGGGTGTATAGCTTTTTGGTAGGATGATCAGATTAGGATGATGTATAGGGACTAGGGGTCCTTCTTTTTGGTTTGGAGTATTTTAGTTTTGGAAAACTGTACTTATACAAATATTATCAGTTTGATATCATCTTTGAATGGGTTCCATGTACCATTTGATGTTTATGTAAAAATGTTTTGGATTTATAATTGGAGAAACTTTTCCGCTGCGTAAATTATAATGACTCAATTATTTATCTAAAAGCATTTCCTGATTTATTTCTTTGTTCGTTTTTAATTACTTTTAAAAAAAAAAATATATACCTCGCTTGAAAACGGGGTGTTACATTTGGCAGCCCTATTAACCTCCAATTTTTGAGGTTTGCTGCCTTTTTTTGGCTGTAGGGGTGGTTTATTTATTTGGACCTACAAAAATGAGGTAAAATGTTAGTTTATTGAATCTGAAAAAATGCAAAAACCTTAGGCAATAAATGTGACAAACCTTTTCGGGAGATGTAACTGATTTGTCCTTGGAAATCTTTTTTTCGAGGGCAACAAGGTGTGTGGGCCATGCCACGTAACTGCCAATAGCGTCGCTTAAGAACTTCATATCTCCATCGTTGTCCGGTATGGGACGGTGCAGTTGGTTCGAAAGCAACCGTAGGCGATACTTTTGACATGGCCCGCGGGGATCAGAATATTGGTGCAATACTTCTCCCGAAGTATTGTGCAATATTCCTTTTCCCACCTTCCGTTGAGTCGGCGAGGACAAGTATAGGACACATGTAGAGACACCCTACATCAATAGTTAAAACATAAGTACATTTAATATATAAGTTTGTTTAATACATAAGTAATTACATAAGCAAGTAAGTAGTAAGTAATTAATTACCTCGGGAATACTCTTCAAACCGACGTTGCAACTCCCGGTTTCACTCTCCATTTGTATTTCAGGTTGGAGCTGAACCGGAAGTTGCTTGTCTTTATTCGTATTCACCAAGAGTGCCACTTGCTCCGATAGGATTCTGAGCTTCTCTAATACTTCCTCGTTGGAAGGTTTTTGGCGCTTCTCTTGAGGAAAAAAGCTTTTGGGAGTTACGCCAAATCCTTTCCCCCTCACTCGACCGGAATACTCAGGGACATTAAACACTTTCCAAGGAATGTCCCTGCACGTATCCTTGTTGCCCTCTTGAGTTTCAGAACTTTGTTCAATAGTTTCCTAAAATATATGTAACATTAAAAAGATAAGTTCAATAGCATTTTTAAAATACAATATTAAAAAATATTAAAGTGATAATATACTTACACAAAGTTCTACAACTTTCTTGACATTTTCATTATCAACCACTCCTTCTTTGTTAACACGCGCTTCCTTCCATAAGATATGACGACCCAAGGGTTGATCGGCTTGGGTGTCTTTTCTCTATTCGTTAAAATCATAAACAAAATAATACAAATTAGTTACACACTATAGTTTATAATACAAATTACTTCATTATATAAAAGTGATGTTTAATTACTTACAATTTTGTTGTTCAAGGCGTGCATATCCCATACGTGATTTCTTGTGTGGGTGTTTTGGGTTGCTTGCCCGTTCGCGATTTGCCTTACTAATATTCTATATAAAAAAAAAATAGCAATTGTGTAAAAATTTAAAATACGCTACGAATATGAATAATAAAACACAAATGCTAATAAATTAATCACTTACGACAAACGCCGGGTCAGAACGTTTGGAAACAAATGCACTCCATTCATCCTTTGATATATAATGTTGATATATCATTGTTTATTGGATTAAAAATATTGTTATCATTGTCTTTATCACAATACTTTAGGAGATGATGAATTATTAGAAATGACTATTAGAATCTCTCTATTCAGTTCAGTTCAGTTCAGAAAATAAATTAATCAGAACTTAGTATAAAACACTCAATTCAGATTACATGCATATTTACAATAACACAGTTCAGATTACATGCATAGCTTATATAAAACAATTAAACATATACATTAAGATGCCCTTCTTCTTTTCCTGGTGACATTCACATTTGTTTGTCCATTTACAATACGAAACGATGGATTAATCCAAATTCCCTCATCATGATCATCTCTAAGATATAAACCATCATCAGTTGAATCAATTTCATGTGGTTGTTGTGATGTTGCAAATAAAAGATCATTACCAACATCTTCATCATTATTGTTATCATCACTTATTTTATTGGTCGATAGGACAACAGACCATTTATCATTAGAAGGATCAGTGACATAAAACACTTGTTGAGCTTGCGACGCTAAAATAAAAGGCTCGTCTTTGTATCCCACCCTATTAAAATCGACAAGCAAGAATCCTGACTCATCAATCCGAACGCCATTATTATTATCGACCCACTTGCAACCAAATATGGGAACACGAAACATTGTGTAGTCTAACTCCCATATGCGCTCGATAACCCCAAAATATGATAGATTTGCATATATTGGGTTTTTGTCTTTTGCACTTGAGACATGCATCGCTTCAGCTACGAGAGTGACTCCACTATTTTGCATAGTGGTCTGATCATCTTGTTCTTTGGTATAAAATGTGTAGCCGTTAATAACATAACCAGTGTAAGAAAAGACATGTAAGCTCGGACCATTTGCTAGCCACCTCAATCTATTTGAAATTGATCCGGGGGTCTATATCAAATTTTGACATTATGTGATTTTTTAACCATGTTACAAAACTTCGATTGTGCTCTCGAGTTATCCAATTTTGATTCCTATTCATGTTCAAACGAGATAACTGATCAATGTGTATTGTAACATACGGTTGAACCTCATCATCATTGTGCAGAACATACAATTGTGCCTGCTCCCATTCTGTCCTTGATATAGTCAGTAGTCTCCTTCCAGTTATCCCTTCTCCTGATAGTCTTCCCGAATGACGAGACATGGGAAGCCCTATGGATTCAACATTGGACAGATATTCAGTACAAAATTCAGCAGCCTCTTCAACAATGTATCGTTCAGCAATACAACCTTCTGGTCGACTTCTACTTTTTACGTACCCTTTTAATATTTTCATATATCGTTCTATCGGATACATCCATCTCATATAAGCTGGCCCACAAAGTTGTGTCTCCTTAACCAGATGAACAGTAAGGTGAACCATTATATCAAAAAACGATGGTGGGAAATACATTTCAAGCTCACACAAAGTAACAACAATTTCCCTCTGCAATGTCGGTAATTTCTGAGGGTCGATCACTTTACTACAAATTTCCCTGAAGAAGAAACATAATCTAGTTAAGGCTAGTCGAACTTTTTCAGGTAAAATTGGACGTATACATATTGGTAGCAAATGCTCCATTATAATATGACAATCATGGGTCTTCAAACCTTTTAACTTGAGGTCTTTCATACAAACCAAATTTTTAATGTTCGAAGAGTATCCTTCTGGAACTTTAACTTCGTGTAGAAATTTACATAAAACAATATTTTCCTTTCTAGATAGAGTATGAGCGGCTGGAGGTAGATATGTGCGATTTCCTTTCTTTACTGGAGCCAGTTCATTTCTTATTCCCATATCGACCAAGTCCAATCTTGCATTGACGCCATCTTTAGACTTTCCTGGAACATTAAGTAACGTACCAATAACACTTTCAAATACATTTTTTTCAATACGCATCACATCGAGGAAATGTCTTACATACAATGACTTCCAATATGGCAATTCAAAGAAAATTGACTTTTTCTTCCACCCAGTTTTCACCAGCTCTCCCGCAAAGTGTTTGCCAAATTTATTGGTCAAACCTTGTACTTTTTCAAGTATTTGATATCCAGTCGGTGCTAAAGGAGCTTTACCTTCCTCTGATTTTCCATTGAATGCATTTCTCCACCCACGATACTGATGACTATAAGGACGATGTCCAAGAAACACATTCTTCTTACAATGTTTCAACCGCATCCAATTTGTACTCTCTTCACATATAGGACATGCACACTGACCTTTAATGCTATATCCTGATAAATTACCATATGCTGGAAAATCATTAATTGTGCCGAACAACATAGCCCTCAAATTGAAACACTCTTTCCTATACCCATCATAAACTTCCACACCTGTCTCCCACAGAATTTTTAAATCTTCAATTAAAGGAGTCAAGTATACGTCGATATCATTCCCCGGTTGTTTGGGTCCAGAAATTAACATAGACAACATCATAAACTTACGGTTCATACATAACCATGGAGGTAGGTTATATATTACCAAAATCACAGGCCACGTGCTATGTGAGATGCTTTGAAGACCATGTGGATTCATTCCATCAGTAGAAAGTGCAAGTCTTAGATTTCTTGACTCTATCCCGAATTCAGGATACTCGTGATCAATTTTTGCCCATTGTGGGGGAATCTGCAGGGTGTCGAAACATTCCATCTCTAATTCTTTCATCTGCATGCCATGTCAAGTGTTTTGAATCTTCTTCACTGCGATACATGCGCCTAAATCTTGGTATTATAGGAAAATACCACATGACTTTTGCTGGAGTAGATTCTTTCTTCTTATATCGAGAGACATTGCATTTTGGACACGCCTTAAGTAGTTCATATTCGTTTCGAAATAAAATGCAATCGTTAGGACACGCATGAATCCTTTCGTAACTCATTCCAATAGAACACAAAATCCGTTTAGCCTCGTAGGTTCGACTGGGAAGTTCATTATCATCTGGCAACATATCTTTTATGAGTGTTAATAATTCTGTAAAGCTTTTATCAGACCATCCATTACTCGCTTTTAAGTTGTACAACTTTAATATCGCTGACAGTCTTGTGAATTTAGTACAACCATTATATAATTCTTTCTCTGCATCACTCAACAAACTTTCAAACATTTTAGGACAATCTCGAAGATCTTCTTCAACTACTTTTGCAATCTCATCAACTCGGTCCGGCTCATATGTATCTGTATCGAAGTCAGTTGAAGCATATGTCGAACTATTCTCAAAATTAATGTTTCCTTTTTTTTTTTCTCACCATGTCTTATCCAACATGTGTAGCTTTGATCAATTCCATTACATACTAGATGTCCTTCTAATTCATCTTCTCTAACACGTTTTCCAAAACAACATTTTAAACAAGGACAAACTACTCTATTTGGATCTTTTGCATTCTTCACTGCAAACTCAACAAACTCCTTCACTACAATTTCATACTCTTTTGACAATCGATTGGCTGAAATCCATTTCCTATCCATATTATACCACCTATATAAATGCAGTAACAAAAATAATAAGCTTTCAAAACATATCAACAAGTTTCAAAAAGAAACCAATATCAACTAACAATTTCAAAACAGAACAGATCATGTGGTATGCGTTTTTGACAATTTCAAACATAACAGATCATGTGTAAAAGAGATTTAATATATAAATACATATATATAACAATTTTTAGTAGATTTAATATATATGTAACAAAATATAACAGATCATGTGTAAAAATACCTTAGACAACGTAGATGGCCGCACAGTACGTAGAGGATATTAGGGTTCCCAACGTATATAATTATTTGAAAGATGTAGAGGATATGAGGGTTTCCAACGTATATAATTATTTTAAAGATGTATGAAAAAAGCGTTGTAATAGGTAGTTAAATTCAATGAAAGCGCATGTATTTTACAGCGCTTGTGAAAAAAGCGTTGTAATAGGTAGTTTAATTCAATGAAAGCGCATGTGTTTTACAGCGCTTGTGAAAAAAGCGCTGTAATAGGTAGTTAAATTCAATGAAAGCGCATGTGTTTTACAGCGCTTGTGAAAAAAGCGCTGTATTAGGTAGTTTAATTCAATGAAAGCGCATGTGTTTTACAGCGCTTGTGAAAAAAGCGCTGTAATAGGTAGTTAAATTCAATGAAAGCGCATGTGTTTTTACAGCGCTTGTGAAAAAAGCATTGTAATAGGTAGTTAAATTCAATGAAAGCGCATGTGTTTACAG
Source organism: Cicer echinospermum (assembly GCA_002896215.2). Taxonomy (NCBI): domain Eukaryota; kingdom Viridiplantae; phylum Streptophyta; class Magnoliopsida; order Fabales; family Fabaceae; genus Cicer; species Cicer echinospermum. The sequence continues at coordinate 22,398 of PGTU02016299.1, read as the reverse complement.
CGCTTGTGAAAAAAAGCGCTGTAATAGGTAGTTAAATTCAATGAAAGCGCATGTGTTTTACAGCGCTTGTGAAAAAAGCGCTGTAACTGATTCGCGAAAGCGCTTCCTTTTACAGCGCTTTTTTTGACAAGCGCTGTAAAGGCCTTATAACGTGATGCGCAAACGTTATATGACCTACTACAGCGCTTGTTTTTACAGCGCTTTTGCATCAAAAAGCACTGTAATAGGTTCCGTTATTTTTAAAATATAATTACAACAGCGCTTGTGTTTAGCAAGCGCTGTAAAATGGGCGCTGTTAAATGTCATTTTTGGCGTAGTGACATGAGTTTTTTCAAAAAAGATTAATCTTTATCTAAAGTTGATTAACTACTTGACCTTAGTCAATTTATTAAAATTGTAAATTGAAAATAAACATGAACCATATATATAATATAAATAATAATATGTATAAACATAGTAAAGAGTCAAAATCGGGCACAATTAGGAAACACATGAGTCACATTGCTTATTTTTTTAATATATTTAAATTTTTTACAAAAGGGAATAGTTTAAATTTTAAATGCTTTAGTAGTACACGTACGATGTCTGAATTATTAATTTAATGTATTAATGTTTACTATAAATTATCTATATTGCCATCTTCTTTCCCAAACAAAACCTTAGAGTGGTAGCAGAAGAGGAATTGGTGAAGCATCCCATTTATTTGAAAACTTAAATATCTAATATGCCTGATGTAGCTAACTTCGATCCTAATTCTCAACTCGACTTGCCTAGAAATGTTGCAGATTACCCCCCTAATTGGGGGGATTTCTTCCTTCCATATGCTTCTGAATCTATGGTATGTAGTTAGTGTTTTTATGTTCTTCATGCATACTATAAACCACTTAATCAAACTTCACCATTAACATCTTTTTCTTCAACACATGCAGGAACTCGATCGGAATATTGCAGCAGAAATTGATAGTTTAAAAAATGAAGTGAGAAACATGCTAGCTACAAACATTGAGAAGCCCTTTGACAAAGTCAAATTCATCGATTCCATATGTCGTTTGGGTGTCGGCTATCATTTTGAACATGAGATCGACCAAGTGTTGCAACTTATTCACAAGAGTTATGTTAAAAATGGAGAAATAATTCTTGAAGATAACATTCATTCTCTTGTCGTGCTATTTAGAGTATTAAGGCAATGTGGACTTTACGTTTCACCTGGTATATAAAATCTTCAATTTTTTACATTTATAGTTTTTTATATCGGCCTTCAACATAGACTTTAGTACTATTTAGAGTACTTAGGGGTGTTAAATGATCAAGTCAACTCCAATCTAGACTACATTTAAATTTTTTATTGTTACTGACTCTAAGGAGTATTCAATATTGTGATTGTTAAATAAAATTACAGATATGTTTAAAAAATTTAAAGACGAGAAAGAAATATTTAGCAAAAGACTCATCAAAGAGTTGAGGGGATGTTAAGCTTGTTCGAAGCATCACATATGATGATTCATGGAGAGGAAATTTTGGAAGAGGCCCTAGCTTTCACCTCTACTCACCTTAAGTCCATTTCCACCCAATGGAACCCTTTTCTTACAGCACAAGTCAAACATTGCTTAACGCAAGCTCTACGCAAAAACTTGCCCAGACTAGAGGCACGAAGCTACATCTCTATATATGAGCAAGATGCATCCCATAATGTAACTCTTCTCAGGTTGGAAAATTTGGATTTTAATATGCTCCAAAGCCGAAATCAAATGGAATTTGGAAACATTTGCAAGTAAGTACTTTAAATCATGCATTCCTTAATATGCAGCAAAATAAAATATCGAAGTAGCTAATACCTTATATGTGATCTTGATAGATGGTTGAAGGAGTTGGGCATTACTAAAAAGCTATCGTTTGCACGAGATAGAATAGTACAATGTTGTTTTTGGACTATATGTCAGTATACTTTTAGCCCCAATATTCTCAAGCAAGAAAAATGATGTCAAAAGTAATCGCTCACCTATCAATTATTGATGATACATACGACTCATATGGAACTCTTGATGAATTTGAACTTATTACCAAGGCTGTTGAAAGGTAAATCATCATTTATATACAATATTAGAAAAAATTAAATTATAGACAAACATTTAGAGCTACAATCGATTCCATTCTCAATTTTGCGAAGAAAAATTAAAAAATGACTTATTTTTGGTTACTAATTATGGTTTCTAATTCTATCTTTTTTTTCTAGTAATGACACACATATCTTCTTCACATATTTTTACTCTCATTATTTAAATAAATTAATGAAAGTGATTTTCACGTGGGATATTAGTTGTTTGGATGATCTTCCAAATTACATGAAGATACTTTACAAGTCTCTCTTAAATGTTTATGAGGAAATAGAGCAAAAATCGAGAGCAAAAAACGAGGAAAGAAGTAATCGTTCTATTTCTTTCGTTGATTTTAACTTTGTAAAAATAATTTCATGTAAAAACAACTTTGTTAAAAAGTTATTGTATACTTAATTTACGAATACAAATTTATGAAAAGTTTGTTAATGATTTTTTCACTCATAAAATGATTTTATTAATGAATTTTATTTATTTTTTACAAAAATAGAGAATTGTTCTGTATGGTAAAATCATAGCAAGAAGAACTTCTTTAACATTAAATGTTTTTGTAAAAGTAAAACTCCTTATCATTAAATTAAATAATAATACAATTTGACATCATAAAATAAAGAAGAAAAAAAACCTTTTTATAGATTAATAATTTATATTGCATGGTAATGACAATTCAAAAAAGTAGTCCAATCTTATATGACGGAGGCAACATGGTTGGACAATAACTATACACCAGCAATAGACGAGTACATGTCCATATCAAAGATAACATCTGGTTATCCAGTGTTGTCTACAACTTCTTATATTGACATGGGAGATATAGCCACATAAGATATCTTCAATTGGGTAACCAATATGCCAAAAATTGTAAATGGTGCTGCACTTGTCTGTAGGTTAAATGATGAAATTGTATCCAATGAGGTATTTTATATTATTTTTTTATTATTACATGTCATTCCAAAATTATTTCTCTACGATTAATATATGAGTATAAAGACAAATAATGAATTGTGAGTGTAAACAAGTTTTATAGGTCTCCGATTATATCCAATCTGATAGATATTTGTGCAAATGCTTAAGAATTAATATATCAAAGTGACGTGATAATGATAAATTATAATTTTTCTTTATTGTCATTAGATAGTCAATAAAATCTAAAATATATTATTTAATTACAAAAGATGATATAAATATTTAAGTAATAACTTTTTTATGACGTGCAGTACGAAGAGAAAAGAGGGCATGTTTGCTCATTCCTAGAATGCTATATGAGACAATATGATACAAATAGGGATGCTGTCATTCAAGAATGTCAAAAAGGAGTTGAAAATGCATGGAAAGATATGAATGAGGATTGTCTCACGCAAACTAAAGTTTCATTGCCTCATTTGACTTTTGTCCTCAACCTAGCACGTTTTATTGAGGTTTATCACAAAGATAAAAATAAATACACGCATTCGGAAGGATTAATGAAGACACATATTAAAGCTTTACTTGTTGATCCGGTGTCAATTTGAGCATTAATTTAAGTTAGTCGTTACATTTTGTATTTCCACAATTAATAAAGAAAATATGTCAAATGTCAAAATTATTATATAGAAAGTACTTTTAATTTTAAACAAGTTTATATCTTACTCTCTACACATTATTTCGACATAAAACATTCATTGCAAAAATGAAAAAAGGAGTTGGAATTCAAAAGATCTTAGATGACTAAAAAAAATCCAACGAAATGAAGACATTAATCAAATCTAAAATAACTGAGACTAATTCTATTGTGATAAAAGTCTTCTACAACAAAATTGAATGGTAATTTTTAAAAAAAATTATTTGGATAAATTTGTCTCTTAATTGGTATAAGAGTTAATTAATTGCAAGTGCTCGTTAAAGAGCATATCACAAATAGTTATTTCGTAAATTCTTAAATTTGAAGGGAACAATATCATGATTTTGAAGTCTTTATTGATAAGAACATAGTTAACCACCAACCATAAGTCAGCTCTTTGACATGCAATCTATATTACTATCGTTATTGAAATTAGCTCTACATGAAAATAAGATTCAAAACACAAAAGAAAGTGATATATAAATATATATATATATATATATATATATATAAAAGAGGCCGACCTTAGACTACCCCAAGACAAACCATCTAAATTTCCCTTGTTTCAACCACAAACTTACCTATACCATTGAACATGAATATTGAGGTTGCTCTAGGCGTGTAACAACCTAATTTTCGTGGTAAATTTTGTTCCTTTTAAACAAGAAATTTCTCAAATTATTTTAAAATAATATAATTAACTACTCATTTTAAAAATAAATGAAAATTCACAAATAAGCTATCTTTATATCAATAGTAAACTACATCAAGTTAATGAAGGTTATTAACATTGATAACCAACTACCCTATGTTGATCCTAATATACTTAAACGAAAACTACTGGAGTCACTACGAGAAAAAATCTATTTTACAGCGCTTTTTCAAAAAAATAAGCGTTGTAGTATCTAGTGCTGTAAAAAGATACAACAACACTTTCTAAAATAAAAAAGCGCTATAAAATAGGTAGATATATTGTGCGCTTGTTATACTCGTTTTACAGCACTTTTTGAAAAAAGCATTGTAAAAGGAGCATTCAATAGATGCATTGTTATGAGCCTTTTACAGCGCTTTTTAGAAAAAGCGTTGTAAATGGTGCATTTAATAGATGCATTATTATGCACCTTTTACAGTGCTTTTTTAAAAAAGCGTTGTAAAAGCTGCAAACAATATATAGTTATTATGCACCTATTACAACACTTTGTTGAAAAAGCGTTGTAATAGGTGCAAACAATAGATGCATTATTATGCACCTATTACATCGCTTTTTTGAAAAAGCGTTGTAAAAGGTGCAAACAATGGATGCATTATTATGCACCTATTACAACGCTTTTTTTGAAAAAGCATTGTAAAAGGTGCAAACAGTAGATGCATTGTTATGCACCTATTACAACGCTTTTTTGAAAAATCGCTGTAAAAGGTGCTTTCTTATTTTAGTTTTATTAAAAAACGCTGTAAATGGAATTTTAAAAAGCGCTTTTTGGTGTTTTATGGCATTTTTTAGAAAGCGTTGTCTTTTAATTTTTTTCCAAAATCATTTTCATCTAGAATCAGTTCACACAATCATTTCAAAATCAGTACACAACAAAATAGAACTATATAACTTTATAATTTAACTTTATAACTTTACATATTTACACAATTAGTTCACATCATATACATATTCACATATTGACAACATCACAGATCTATATACATATTCATATAACTACATATTCACAACTTTACAAATGTGCCCTATTCATATACATATAACTATCAGAACTACACAGAACAGAACTACCATATATTCATATAACTATCCCTTGCTGCATGCCATTTCCCAGCAAATAAAATAATTTTCATTTCAATCACGTACTGACATCAGTCTTCCTTTTATTTCAATTAGATATCTTTCAGAGTATGTTGGACTGGAATTGTCAAAGTACTGTGCGATATAAAAATTGAACATAAATAAGTTAGAATAAAATATATACATAGTTTATATATGAAAATCAAATAATGAAAATATCGTACCGTTTCTTGGATTATAGTTTGATTCATATCAACAATCTCCTTCATGAATCGCAATATATAGTACCCACAGTCGATGTTGTTAGTTAGACGAGGGCACTATAAAATAAAATATATAAGTCAATAAATATTTGTGCATTGATTGTAAATAAAATTTTAAAGGCATATAATATTTCAAACCTTTATTGGGAATCCATGTGATGTTATTTGACTTTTTCTTCGACATTGTAGCACCTCTTTGAGCTCGAAAAACTTGTAAAGCACTATCGAATAAATAAATATGATTATTATAGCATTAACAAACACATTATATATATATATATATATATATATATATTTGTGTGTGTGTGTGAGAAATAAATAAATATTACTTACGTGTCGAACATAATCTTTATATCGGAGTGATTTTTGTAATTGTCGTGCAAGGGATCTAAAATAGTATATAACTTCAGAGGTTGCATTGATTGCAAATAGCACCCAATGTGCCCTACAACAACAAAAAATTGGGTCGGCAATTTTGTTTACACAACTAATAAATTAAGATCTCATAAATTAAAAAAGATATAAATAAAGAATATATGATTACATACCCTGAATTATATGGTGCAAGGAACAACTTATCATTCTCTTTATTTTCTAATAGGATATCTACAAAGAATTTCTTTACATTCTTTGGATCGAGTTTAAATATCGAAAGCTTATGCGGAGACAAGAATGAAAATCTATTTGACAATCTGCACGTGCACACCAACTTCTCATACACAAACCTTCAATGAAAATTTCAAATTAGATTAATTACCAATAAATTAAATTAATTACCAATAAATGGAATTAAAAGTAATTTTTACCTAATGTATAAGCTGATGACAGTAGTACTCAACTCCTTATGGTTGAGAAGTTCGTATATGTGCTCTTTTTCAAGTAGTTCTTCATACTCATCTCCGAATATAGTTTTATCCATGCTTATGATGCGTGAATCGTTGTTGCTGCCCCAATTCGTTTTTACCTGTATGTCAAGACACAACCCATATCGAGCAAGGCATGGCTGACTTATTTTAGGAGCAGGAGAAGCAACTGATTTTCCCCGATCCAGTTTTTGAGCTGCAACTTTGTCGGCTTAATTATTACCACGAACATCCAGTTGTGGTGTGGCAGCTGGTTTATTTTGGCAGCTGGTTTGCTGTGCGGGTGGTTTATTGGATTGAATCTGAAAAAATGAGGTTAATTTGTTTTTTAGTTTATTGAATCTGAAAAAATGACAAACCTTACAGAATAAATGTGACAAACCTTTTCCGGCGATGTGACTGACTCGTTTCTAGGAATCTTCTTATTATTCCCTTTAGACTTTGTCTGAATCTAAATAAATGTGAAATTAAAGTTAACAGTGGAAAAAATCAGCAATTAAATATAATCAATCATAATCATATATCGTGCAATTAAATATACATATCAATTAAACATACATTTCAATTAATTAAACATACCTTATCAAGGGCAACAAGATGTGTGGGCCATGCCACGTAACTACCAATTTCTTTGCTCAAATACTTCATATATTCATCGTTGTCTGGTATAGGCAACGGTGCATTTGGTTCCAAAGCAATAACTAGTGATACTTTGACATGGCCGGCAGGGATCGGTATGTTGTGCAATACTTCTCCCAAAGTATTGTACAATGTTTCTTTTCCGACCTTGCGATGAGTAGGGGAGGATAAGTACAGCACGGAAGGAGTGACACCCTGAATCAATGGTTAATACATAAGTATGTGAAACAATTAGGTTGAATGAATTTCTTATTTTATTAAGTAATTAATTACCTAGAGAAGACTTCACCAAGAGTGCCACTTGCTCTCATAGGAATTTGAGCTTCTCTAATACCTCCTCATTAGATGGATTTTGGCGCTTCTCTTGTGAAAAATAGCTTTTAGGAGTGACGTCAAATCATTTCCCCCTCACGTGACCGAAATATTCAGGAACATTAAACACTTTACCGAGAATGTCCCTGCAACTAGCTTTGTTGTCCGCTTGATTTTCCGAACTTTGTTCGAGATTCTCCTAAAATACACATAGGATTAAAAAGATAAGTTCAATATCATTTTTAAAATACAATATTAAAAAATATTAAAGTGATAATATAGTTACACAAAGTTCTATTACTTTTTGAACATTTTTCGTTATCAACCACTCCATCTTTATTTACACGAGCTTCCTTCCACAAGATATGACGACCCAACGGTTGATCGGATTGGGTGTCTTGTAGCTATTCGTTAAGATCATAAACAAAATATTAGTTAGAAACTATAGTTTGTAATGTACCACATTATATAAAAGTGATGTTTAATTACTTACAAGTTTTTGCTCTAGACGTGCATATCTCATACGAGATTTTTTGTATGGGTGCATCGGATTTTTGCCTCTCGCGATTTCCTTACTTATATTCTATATAAAAAAATAACAATCGTGTAAAAATTTAAAATACGCTATGAATATAAATAATAAAACACAAATGCTAATAAATTAATCACTTACCACAAACGTGGGGTCTGAATGTTTTGCTACAAATGCGCTCCATGCTTCATTTGATATATAATGTTTATATATTTTTGGAGCTTCAACATTAATATTTCTTCACGATCTTTTAGATAGCAATTTGAGAGGTGAGATCTAAAACCCCGGTGTATTTTCCCGGCAACTCTCAACACGTAAGCCTTTCTCACCTCGTCAACAACAAAAGCAATCTACAAACGAAATAAAGATATAGTTTGAGTAAAGTATTTTCATGGAAAAAATTATAAGTAACAAAAAAGTGGATCAAAAAAGTTACTTGTATATCAGCCCACAGTATATCTTTCGAATCCTTCAACCCCTTATCTCTCCAATCGTCAATTGTGATGGGGATATTCTAACGAACAACAGCCCCAATATAACTTACAAACATGGAACTGTTGGGGTCAATTGGTTGACCACTCTCATTCAATCCAACCTAATAAACTCATATAGTAAGTACATGCTTTCAAAAAAGATAAAAAAATAAACAACAAACAAAGTATAGTATACCTCAAATTTTATGCCAATACTCCTTGCTTTTATGACATTTTGCATGATGGTTGCACCACGTTTGACTTCATTTTCATAAGTGTTAGGGTATCCATTTATCTGCAACAAGTTCAACATGCAGTAGTCTAAGTACGTAGCAGTATAAGTTCAACATGCCTTTTAGTAACAACAAAAAATAAATAAATACAATACCTGAATAGTGAGAAGAAATACGTAGGGTTCGTAGGAGAAGGAACATCGAGAATGCGCAGAAATACGAACGGTTCGTGGGACAGAGTGTGGTTCACAAAAATACGTAATGAGGGTTACGTATTTCAATGAGAAGAGATGGTTTGTAGGGATAATAACACAGATGGAGATGGTTAGCAATGGAGATGATGATGGCAATATGGTCCGTAGGGATAATAACACAAATGATAGTGTTCGCAATGAGAAGAACAATGAAGAGGAGGAGGACACTAGCGTAGTGAAGTTTACGTAATTAAGAGGAAACTGAAGCGATTTTAAGTTATATATAAAACCTTATTACAAGGCTTTTTCGAAAGAGCGCTGTAAAAAACCTCCTTATTTTATTTTTTAAAACCCTATTCCAGCGCTTTTTTAGAAGCCTTTTAAAGCGCTTGTCCACAAGCGCTGTAATAGACCTCATTATTTTATTTTTTACAGCACTTGGACAAGCGCTTTAAAAGACCTCTTTGTTTCTTATGTAACAGAGCTGTATTTTTAAAAGCCTTTTACATCGCTTGTTGGAAATGCGTTGTAAAAGACCTTCTTATTTTATTTTTAAAAGCCTTTTACAGCGCTGTGGCAACAAGCGCTTTAAAAGACCATTTTAACTTGGTATAAAACAAACTTTGTGACCTCCCTTATTTTTTTTAAAGGCTTTTATAGCGCTTATGGACAAAAGCGCTGTAAAATTACAAGTTTATATTCAGTTCGTTCAAGTAAAATACCTAAATTTAGATTTTTTCTAAATAATTATTTAACTACCTATATATATATATATATATATATATATATATATATATATATATATATATATATATATATATATATATATCAATGCTAAATTACATGATCAGCTCATATTGGGATGATCAATTCAAGTTCAAGATAAATTCCCAATACTCAAACAAAGCTTTTTCAAGTTCAATATAAGCCGAAAATCAGTTATGGCAGGTCAAACATACACTTAAATTACATGAACTCAATTCAGATTACATGGCTTATATAACACAAGAAAACACATTAAGATGCCCTTCTTCTTTTCCTGGTGCGATTCACATTTGTTTGTCCATTAACGATACGAAACGATGGATTAATCCAAATTCCCTCATCATGATCATCTCTAAGATATAAACCATCATTAGTTGAATCAATTTCATGCGGTTGTAATGTGGCAAATAAAAGATCATTACCAATATCTTCATCATTATTGTTATCATCACTTATTTTATTGGTCGATAGGACAACATACGATTTATCATCAGCAGGATTAGTGACACAAAACACTAGTTGAGCTTGCGACGCTAAAATAAAAGACTCATCTTTGTATCCCACCCTATTAAAATCGACAAGCAAGAACCCTGACTCATCAATCCGAACACCATTATTATTATCGACCCACTTGCAACAAAATATGGGAACACGAAACATTGTGTAGTCTAACTCCCATATGCGCTCAATAACCCCAAAATATGATAGATTTGCATATATTGGGTTTTTGTCTTTTGTACTTGAGACATGCATCGCTTCAGCTACGAGAGTGACTCCGCTATTTTGCATAGTAGTTTGATCATCTTGTTCATTGGTATAAATTGTGTAGCTGTTAATTACATAACCAGTGTACGAAAAGACATGTAAACTCAGACCATTTGCTAGTCACCTCAATCTCTGTGAAATTGATCCGGGATCTATATCAAACTTTGACTTTATATGATTATTTAACCATGTTATAAAACTTCGATTGTGCTCTCGTGTTATCCAATTTTGATTCCTATTCATGTTCAAACTAGATAACTGATCCATGTGTATTGTAACATACGGTTGAACCTCATCATCATTGTGTAGAACATACAATTGTGCTTGCTCCCATTCTATCATTGATATAGTCATTAGTCTCTTTCCAATTATCCATTCTCCTGATATTCTTCCCGAATGACGAGACATGGGAAGCCCTATGGATTCAACATTGGACAGATATTCAATACAACATTCAGCAGCTTCTTCGACAATGTGCCGTTCAGCAATACAACCTTCTAGTCGACTTCTACTTTTTACGTACCCTTTTAATATTTTCATATATCGTTCTATCGGATACATCCATCTCATATAAGCTGGCCCACAAAGTTGTGTCTCCTTAACAAGATGAACAACAAGGTGAACCATTATGTCAAAAAACGAGGGTGGGAAATACATTTCAAGCTCACATAAAGTAACAACAATTTCCTTCTGCAATGTCGGTAATTTCTGAGGATCCATCACTTTACTACAAATTTCCTTGAAGAAGAAACATAATCTAGTTATGGCTCGCCGAACTTTTTCAGGTAAAATGGAATGTATACCTATTGGTAGCAAATGCTCCATTAGAATATGACAATCATGGGTCTTCAAACCTTTTAACTTGAGGTCTTTCATGCAAACTAAATTTTTAATGTTTGAATAGTATCCTTCTAGAACTTTAACTTCGTGTAGAAATTTTCTTAAAACAATTTTTTCCTTTCTAGATAGAGTATGAGCGGCTGGAGGTAGATATGTGCAGTTTCCTTTCTTTACGGGACCCAATTCATTTCTTATTCCCATATCGACCAAGTCCAATCTTGCATTGATGCCATCTTTAGACTTTTCGGGAACATTGAGTAACGTACCAATAACACTATAAAATATATTTTTTTCAATATGCATCACATCGAGAAAGTGTCTTATATACAATGACTTCCAATATGGAAATTCAAAGAAAATTGACTTTTTCTTCCACCCAGTTTTGACCAGCTCTCCCGCAAAAGGTTTGCTAAATTTAATGGTCAAACCTTGTACTTTTTCAAGTATTTGATATCCAGTCGGTGCTAAAGGAGCTTTACCTTCCTCTGATTTTCCATTGAATGCATTTCTCCACCCACGATACTGATGACTATAAGGTAAAAATCTACGATGTCCAAGAAATACATTCTTCTTACAATGTTTCAACCGCGCCCAATTTGTACTCTCTTCACATATAGGACATGCACATTGACCTTTAATGCTATATCTTGATAAATTACCATATGTTGGAAAATCATTAATTGTGCCGAACAACATAGCCCACAAATTTAAACATTCTTTCTTATACCCATCATAAACTTCCACACATGTCTCCCACATATTTTTTAAATCTTCAATTAAAGGAGTCAAGTATACGTCGATATCATTCATCGGTTGTTTGGGTCCAGAAATTAACAGAGACAACATCATAAACTTACGCTTCATACATAACCATGGAGGTAGGTTATAAATCAACAAAATCACATGCCACATGTTGTGTGAGATGCTTTGAAGACCATGTGGATTCATTCCATCATTAGAAAGTGCAAGTCATAGATTTCTTGACTCTATCCCGAATTCAGGATACTCGTGATCAATTTTTTCCCATTGTGGAGAATTTGTAGGGTGTCGAAACTTTCCATCTCTAATTCTTTCATCTGCATGTCATGTCAAGTGTTTTGAATCTTCTTCACTACGATACATGCGCGCCTAAATCTTGGTATTATAGGTAAACACCATACGACTTTTGCTGGAGTAGATTCTTTCTTCTTATATCGAGAGACATTGCATTTCGGACACACCTTTAGTAATTCATATCCATTTCGAAATAAAATGCAATCGTTAGGATACGCATGAATCCTTTCGTAACTCATGCCAATAGAGCACAAAATTTGTTTAGCCTCGTAGGTTCGACTGGGAAGTTCATTATCAGCTGGCAACATATCTTTTAAGAGTGTTAATAATTCTGTGAAGCTTTTATCAGACCATCCATTACTCGCTTTTAAGTTGTACAATTTTAGTATCGCTGACAGTCTTGTGAATTTAGTACAACGATTATATAATGGTTTCTCTGCATCACTCAACAAACTCTCAAACATTTTAGGACAATCCCAAAGATCTTCTTAAACTGCTTTTGCAATCTCCTCAACTCGGTCCGGCTCATATGTATCTTGTTGGTGTAATGACCTCTATCCTTAGGAAGTTTTATACAATATTTTTAACTAGGTTATCTAATTCCTTCCTAAGTGATGAACTTAATATCAAAACCAACTTGTTTAACATTAATTCCAATTTAACAGTAAAAGATTCAAAAATTTATTCAAAACTAAGATTCAAGAACATATGCATTATCAAAATAAAGAGTATAGAGATAGAGAAGTGTGCACCCTGGATTTTTATACTGGTTCGACTATCAGTTTGATAGTCTACGTCCAGTCCTGGAATCACTTACCGATTCCAGCCTTTATTAGAAATGATTTGAGTATGTTTACAGACTTTCCAGCACTTCACTGCATATACATCCAACTCAACATCAATCTTTAACAAAAACCAATCTATCCTTAAGAACTACTCGCCAAGCTCTAGCAAGATCAGATTGAGATCTCTTTTAGATGATCACACACACTCTAAAAGATGATCACCAGTTTCACAATACTGGATTTCCACACACTTTCTTTTACAAAGATAATTCTTGCAAAAACAGACTAAAAACACTTGATTCAATCACAATGAATTCTCACACTTAGTATTTGCCAATAGAGTTTGTGAGTTATAACAATTTCTCTCAAAGTGTATTATTTGAAAAGTTCAGTTCTTTCTATGTATTCTGTAATTGTTATAAAAATTGTGATTGATTCAGTTTATATAGTTTCAGAAAAACTCAGACAAATCGATTTCCCAATCGATTTTATTAATGTGTATTACCAGCTCAATCGATTGCCTAATCGATTTCGCGTTTCTTGTTTTTCTTGAAATTCTTGAAATAGGTGAACTAATCGATTTGCTAATCGATGCTTTTAATGCATAAATCAGAGATTGATACTCAGTTCATATCAGAGTCGATTGAGTAATCGATTTATAATTGTTTTGTTCAAAATGTAAGATCAAACAATCAATTACTCAGTCGATTCTCTTTTCACTGACATAATCGATTTGACAATGGGGTAAAGTCTCCCTGTTACTCAGACAAACAATCAAGTCGATTTGCCAATCGACTGATGTCTTCCTGTAACTTAGACATTTACTCAAATCGATTTACCAATCGACTGATTTCTCCCTGTAACTCAGTTACTTAATCAAATCGATTTGCCAATCGACTAATTTCTCCCTGTAACTCAGATATTTAGTTACAATCGATGTGCCAATCGAATATGCAGTATGTCTCTGATAAATGATAAACTGATTCATTTATGCAATCGATTATCCAATCGATTTCGTTTAATCACAGAACACAGGTCTGATAAAACATTTTTAAGTAATCGATTTGCTAATTGATTGTATCAGTGAAAGCTTTGTTCTGTGAATCAAAAAATCGATTAACCAATTGATTAGTAGGAATCTTGTACCTTAAGAAAAGTATATCAATCGATTGTCCAATCGATTTCCTTTAATCATAGAACACAGGTCTGATAACAATCTTTAAGTAATCGATTTCCCAATCGATTGACTTAGTGAAAACTTGGTTCTATGACTCAGAAAATCGATTACCCAGTTGATTTCCCAATTGATTGATTAACATACTTATTTTATGATTTCAGTTTTAATTGGCAAATATTAGATATGTGAAATCATAATGATGAATCTAACTAATAAACACTATGAACACTAGACACATTTACACATAATCTTCAAGCCTTGTATGATGTGATCAATCTTTGCTTGATTGCTTGAGATCCAAGTTTTGTCCAGGTTTTGTCCAAGTGTAGTGTTTGATTCTTTCCTGAAATGTATCTCAACTCAAACTATTAGATTAACCAGATAATGCATATACATTGTATGTTTGGGAGTTACATCAAAATCACAGAGGCATATATCTTACAATCTCCCCCTTTTTGATTAAATGACAAACATACAATTTAACTTTGAGTTTACATTTCAACATTAGACCTTAACTTTATAATAATCCTTATTTAAACTCCCCCTGAATTTTAGCATGAATTAGCATTCATAATTCATTTCAATTTTAGATTCATTCTTATTTAAACTCCCCCTGAATTTTAGCATTCATAATTCATTTCAGTTTCAGATTCAATTTTCAGTATTCATAAGAAAGTATAAGCACAAGTTAACTTTGAGTAAGCATAAGCATAAGCACAAGTTAAATTCATTATCCCCCTTTGTCATTAAATTCAAAAAGAAAATACAAGAGAGAATAAGAGATATATTGAAAAAATTTACAAAACAATAAAGAAAACAAAAAACCTAAACTCTAATCTAGGGCTATTCCTTATTGGTAGTGGGGGAAGGAGGTTCATCTTCCTGATTGGCCACTTGTGTGCCAATGTCAGCAATGTCCTCAAAGGACATCTTAAGACCCAAATGGTCTTGGATGGCATCTACATCCTGAACAATTGAGTTGAGGGTTGTTTTGGAGTCGCACAGAGAGGCTTCCACCTTAGCATTGTGTCTAGCTTGAGACTCCATAAATTCCAGCAACTTGGCTAAAACCTCACATTGGGATTCAACTTGCTCAGGTTGTTCAGTATTTGGTTGTGCCCTTGTCCAAATACCATTGATCCTTTTGAACTGCATTTGGTTGACAGTTGATTCCCCAAAAATCAGAGTGGTTTTTACAGATTCTTCATTGACAACTGGGATTTAAAAGTGTCTCAAAATCTTTGTGATAAGTTGAGGGTAAGGGAGCATTTGTTTTCCTTGTGCTGACTCTAACATGTTAGCTAGCACAATCCAAGCCCAACTCATCTTGAGTTCCTTGTAAAGGCCCCAAAGAAGAGTGATATCAAGCCTTTGAATTACAACATAATTCCCTGATCTAGGTACTAACATCCTGGTTAGCACATACATCAGCAATATGTGCTGAATCTTCATTTGACCAATAGGAAGAGAGATGCCTTCCACAAATCCTTCAACCATCAGGTCTTGAATGGTTGTATGTCTGTCCACTGATGTTTCCCAAGCATCATCAGTGGAGTCAGGATTGGTCCTCTCATCCACAGCTTCTCCATAGAATGGCAGTCCTGACAGCCTGGAGAATTCTCTAAAAGTCATGGAGATTTTCTTCCCTTTAACTTCAGACTCAAATCCAAAGGTTGTGAGTGTGAAGTTGGAGTAGAAAGCTCTAATGAGCCTTGGATAGATTTCCAGAGAGCCGGATAGAAAATCTATCAAACCATGAATCTTAGATGGTTTTGGAATGTGAAACCATTCGAATCAAAATAGGCAAAATCCAGAGTTCTTGCCTCATGGATTTTCCTTTTAAGAAAGGCAGGTGGAGAGCAACGTCTCAACAGGTTTGCCTTTGGGAGGCTGAGGGCTTCTTTGGCTGAGGGGAAGATGTTGTTTTCTTCTTCTTCTAGGTTGGCCCCCTTCATGACATCACCCATTAGTTTTCAGATTGAGGAACCTTCCTCTTTTTTGTCGTTCCTTGATCAGTTGCAATTGCCTTTCCTTTATCCTTTGCCATACCGTTATGAGTAGGTATTGACTCTCTTTGCAGGAGGGAATAAGGTTTAGGAGAAGGAGTTCTTCCACTAGATGTTGAGGAAGAATCTAGGGAGATGGATTTTGAAGATGATGATTGTGGTTTCTCACTTGTCTGTTTTAACTCTTGCCATTGTAGAGATTTTGGAAATTTGAGTGGTTTTGAGAAGATTTGAGAAGGATTAAGGCACAGAAGAATTCGATTTTGGGAGAGATAGATAGTGAAATGTGAATTGATAGTGAATAATGGGTTGAGAAATCGATTTAGGGATTTATATAGAACTGTTCAGAGTCGATTTCTCAATCGATGTTATTTCACATTTGTGTGCAAAAAGTCGATTGTCAAATCGTTTTGTTACCGTTATTGAGGGAATGAAAGTTCCGTTACAACTACCTCCAACAGCTAGTTGTTCTTTGCAACAAGCATATTTCAAATCAATTCCCAAATCGATTTCTTAAGTAAACGTTTAATGGATAAATCGATTTTCCATATCAATTCAGAAAAGCTTCTCATAGCAGCAGCGATTTCCAAATCGATTGTTTTGAAGATACTGACCATACAGGGATTTCAATCGATTCCAAATCAATTTATTTGGCTCACAATTTTTGTAATTTGATACAATCGATCTCGTGTTTGAGGTTGGAAAAATTCTCAAATCATTGGATTTCTGAGAGAATTGATCGATTTATGCAATCGATTTTTGTAAAACTATTTTCCATATCCTTAATCGATTCACCAATCGGGATTGTATAGTTTCTCACATCTATTCTGGTTCAGCATTTATTGCTAACACAGATTGCCAAATCGATTATGAAATCGATTGTTGTGCTTTTTATTTGGACAGATGAGAAATTGTGTAGCATAAATCGATTCTTAATTCGATTTTGTAGTTTTTGACACAGGATAGTTGACGTGTAAATCGACTTATCTATTGAAAACTAAGAAATTTAAGAGAGCACATCGATTTCCCAATCGATTTTCTACAGAGATCATATTTCATTTTGATCCATAATACCAAGTTTCATTCTAATATAGAAGAAACTTTCCTTGTGTAGGGCTTTGGTAAAGATATATCAGCTAATTGATCAGATGTATTAATATATTCAAGCATGATATTACTCATTTTGGTATTATCTCTAATGAAATGTTGTCTAATCTCTATATGCTTTGTTCTTGAGTGCATAACAGGATTCTTTGTGATATTTTATGCCACTAGTGTGTTGTCACACATTATTGGCACGTTCCAAGATCAACACCAAAGTCAGAAAGGTGTTGTTTTCATCCACAATATTTGTGCACAACAACTTTCAGCAGCTACATATTCAGCCTCAACTGTTGAAAGTGCACACTATTTTTGCTTCTTGCTATGCCAAGATACAAGTGAATTCTCTAATAGATGGCAAGTACCAGATGTACTTTTTCTGTCTAATTTGCACCAGCAAAATCAGAATCAGAATAGCCAACAGAGTGCAAGTTGATCCTTAGGATACCATAAGCCTAGATGTTTGGTTCCTAACAGATATCTGAATATCTCTTTGACTGCACTTAGATGGGATTCCTTAGGATTGGGCTTTATATCTTGCACACATGCAGACACTAACATATGTCAGGTCTACTAGTTGTAAGTATAATAAGAGCCTATCATGCCTCTAAACATGGTCATATCCACAGATTTTCCCCTTTTCATCTTTATCTATGACAAGCTTGACTCATGGTGTATCAATGGGTTTAAATTTATCAAAGCCAAACTTAATTTTTAAGAGATCATTACAATACTTGATTTGGCTTAGGAAAATATCCATTCTTGCTTTGATTGATTTGAAATCCTAAGAAGAAGGTTAATTCTCCCATCATGGACATTTCAAATCTTCCTTTCATTATATTTCAAATTCTTTGCAAAGCTTACTGTTTGTGGATAAAAATTATGTCATCAACATAAATTTGGACAACGAATGTCTTTTCCTTTTTCTTTTATAAAGAGTATTTTATCAAACACATTTGCTCTTAAATTTTGCTGTATGAGGAAATTGCTGAGCTTTTCATACCAAGCTCTTGGAAGTTGTTTCAATCCATAGAGAGCTTTTGTTAGTTTATAAACATGGTTTGGAAAAAGCAGGATCTCAAATCTAGATTTTTTGACTAACATAACCTCTTCTTGGTTCTCCATTCAGAAAGCACTCTTTACATCATTTGATACAATTTAAAATCCATGATAGCAGCATAAGCAAGCAAAATCCTAATTGCTTCTATCTGGCTACAGAGCATAAGTTCATCATAATCAATACCTTCCTCCTGGTTGTAGCATTTAGCAACTAGTCTAGCCTTATTTCTTGTTATTACCCATTCTCATCCATCTTATTCTAAACCCATCAGTTCCAATGATATGTTTGTTTTTGGGTTTAGGAAACTAAGATTCATACTTTGTTTTCTCTAAATTGATTAAGCTCTTCTGCATGGCAATTATCCACTCATTGTCACAAGAGAGCTGCTTTATATTCTTAGGTCTACTTGAGAAAACAGCTATGAAATTACAGAAGTGTCTAAGGGTTTTCTAGTTGCAACCCTTTGAAATTTCACCTATGATGTTGTCAATAGGATGGTTTTTGTTGAATCTCCATTCCTTAGGTAAGTCATTCTTTCCTTATAGTTCTATACTCAATGTCAGTTGGAGGTATTGGTTTCATTTGGTTCTTTTGGATCTGAATCTACAAATTCATCAAGAGAATCACTAACTATAAAAGGGTACTGTTCAAGTTTTTGGTAAACATTTCATCAAATTTACATGAACAGATTCCTCTATAGTTTTAGTTTCTTATAGTAGATTCTATAGGCCTTATAGATTGTGAATATCATAGAAAAGATTCCCTCATCTGCCTTAGAGTCAAATTTCCTAGATGCTCTTTCATTATTCAATACAAAACACTTGCATCCAAGTCTCTAAAATAGGCTATTTTTGGGTTTTCTACTTTGTATATTTCATAGGTGTTTTTCTAATGATATGCCTAATTAGACTCTATTCATTACATGAGTAGCTGTGTTTATTGCATCAGCCAGTATTTTGGGAAGCTTAGAGTCTTAATCATTGTTCTAGCAAGTTGTTCTAGAGCTCTATTCTTTCTTTCTACAACTCCATTCTGTTGTGAGTTCTTGGGTGAGTAATGTGGTGATTATTTTTGATCACAGTATTGTCAAAAGATTCATTTTGGAAATTCTCCACCATGATACTCTAATGGAAACTATTTCTGATTCTTCTCATTTTGACTGATTTGCAATTTTTTGAACATTGAGAAGGCTCATTTTGTGAGACAGAAATAAGTCCATGTATATTAGAGTAATCATCACTAACTAGCCATAAAGATTTCCTCCAAACTTTTTAACTTGAGAGAGACAATAGTCCATGTGGATATTGTAGAACTCTATTCGTTTGTCTAAGTCTATGTGGGAAAGACGATTTAACCAATAACTTTTCTACAAGAGTCGATAATTGTTCCTTAGTTATTTTCTGTTTGGAAGACCTAGCACTAGTTGTGTTGCTACATGTTTGTTAAGATGGTTTATAATGTATGCGAGCTATTCTTTATGCCACAACCAATCTTCATCAGATTTAGATAACACAGCACATTATTTGCAGAAGAGTCAAATCAATCATGTATATTATTATTTACTCTTTCACCCTACATTTAAGCTATCATCTTCCTTGTTCTTAAGTGTACATAGTATGTGATGTAAAATTACTCTGGTACCTTTAATACAAGCTGCAAAACAATTCAGACTTTGGTTTTAGGTACCAATTTAGAATTGGGATCCTTGAGGGTTAGTCCCATCCAGGTTTCTTTACTCTCCAAACTTGTTTCCATCCTTTATTAGCAAACTTTTTCAGTTTAACAATTAAATGGATATATGTCCTTTTTTCAACAAAATGGCATGAAACAGTAAGATGTATTGTTGAGTTGGTTTACTGAAAACTTTATATGATTGACTTTGATTCTAAACAAATTTATGATTCTTTTTGAACATTCCTATTGGTCTATAGGCAATTCCAGATTTTTCATTAAGCATTATTTTGGTGCCAAGAAGAACATTCAGGTTGTTTCTACCATTTGTAAATTTTGCTAAATCAATTTTAAGGATTCCCTTTCTTTCAAGTTCAGTAAAGCTAGTGAGTTTTCATGTGCTTCTTTCCTTTTTTTAAGCAAGTTTTTATTTGTCTTCATGGATTTTTAATTTCTTCATTCAGATTCATCATAGCTTTTTTTAGAATCTTCATATTCATTTCTTTCTAACATCATATCACTGTTTTTCTTAACATTTTCTTAGTGCAAATCAATTGTTTGCACTACCTTAATATGTTCATCATGCAATTTCTTGAAGGCATCATGCAACTCTTCAAAGAGGGACTAGAGGTAGTACTTACATCGCTGTCTGAATCTGAGTAATGTTGGCCATTAGACACAAGTTTGCTTTTCATCTTCTGAATTTTCAGACGATTCTTCATCATTGTCATTCAAAGCTATGTAGGCTCTTTTTTTTTTGAAGATGGTTGATCCTGCCTTTAGCTTTCACAAACTTGTTTTATTTTGTAGTTAAAATTCAGATTTAATGTGGCCTGATTTTCCACATTCATAGCAGGTTAATCACTTTGCTATCATTTGTCTCATTCTGCTGAAAGCTTTTTGTCCTTGAATTGGATGGTTTCTTTGATTGGACTCTTTTTTTCTTCATAAATTTCTTGAATTTTCTGCAGCATTCCGATTTTAGGTTCTTCATCAATTTCACTCTCGAATCATCAGTACAAGTTTTCTGTTCAGAATTTCACTTTATGAGTTTGAGCTTTCAGAGATAGTCTTTTCTTTTTCCGATCAGTTTTGCTCCTGACTCATTTAACCGGTGCAGCTCCATTTCATGTTCTCTGAGCTTGCCAAATAGGGTGGCAATGGTCATGCTTCCAAGATCCTTTGATTCAGCAATTGCAGTGACCTTAGGTTGCCATTTCTCTTGTCAAGCATTCTCATTACTTTATTTATTTGTTTGCTCATTGTCAATTACTTTTCCTAGAGCATTCAGATTGTGTTAATGACATGTGTGAATTGTCTGCAAGTCAGCCCTCTTGACATCAGTTGTGCCTTCATGAGTTTCTTAAGTGTATCCCATTTCATTTGGCAGTTTTGCAATTTGATACCGAAAACTCATCAGCACTTAAAGCAGAAGTTATTATAATTTTTGGATTTTGCATTATAGCCAACTTTTTTCTTATCATCATCAGACAATCTGCTCTGGTTTCTTGATAAATGATCCACCAGCAAGTTTAGGCCATAAGGACCATTTTCTCTACTGCATCTAATATGTCAAGCCCACCTGCCTCTAGAAAAGATAAAGCATTCTTTCTACAATACATATAGCAGACCCATTAGGCAAGGGGTCTAGCTAAAGAAGGACATCACTCAAGAATTCAATAGAGGACATTTTCCTTTTTGAGAAACTAGTCTATAAAATTAAGGCTTATGCAATTGTTGGTGTAATGACCTCTATCTTGTAGGAAGTTTTATACAATTTTTTTAACTAGATTATCTAATTCCTTCCTAAGTGATGAACTTAATATCAAACCAACTTGTTTTATTATCCAATTTAACAATAAAGATTCAAAAATTTATTCAATAATAAGATTCAAGAACATATGCATTATCAAATAAAAGTATAGAGATAGAGAGAATGTGCACCCTGGATTTTTTATAACTGGTTCGAACATCAGTTTGATAGTCCTACGTCCAATCCTGGAATCACTTACCGTTCCGCCTTTATTAGAAATGATTTGAGTATGTTTACAGACTTTCCAGCACTCACTGCCTATGACATCCAACTCAACATCAAATTTTCAACAAAAACCAATCTATCCTTAAGAACTATTCGCCAAGCTCTAGCAAGATCAGATTGAGATC
>PGTU02016298.1:0-16520 GCA_002896215.2 Cicer echinospermum | reverse complement strand
TTGGTCATTTGTTTTCAAACGCACCACGTCAGACAATAGCACTTTAAGCTGTAGTCTGACTTCAGTTATATATATTTCGCTTTGTAAGAGTGTTTTACTGGGGTGTCTGGGTATGAGTGAGAGAAGTCTATGTGTTGTAACAATTTTCACATAGTATTAATTCTCTGGTTGCCGGTTTAGGCAGCGGCCGTGGTTTTCTCTCCGGTTTTGGAGTTTCCACGTTATATTCTTGTTGTGATTGTGTCTTGAATTTTTTAACTTGTGCTATTTTTCCCAACACTATACTAGTCGTTTTTATCGATCGACATAATGGACAAACCTTGACAAATGCATCACAATCTTTACACAAACAAAGGTGCCTACAAGGAATCAACATCACACAAACCTCATTTTCGTTGCATGATTTGCAAGAAAGATTATCCATGCCTTGGTATCTCTTGTAAATAGATTTCATCGCCGCACTCGAAACGTTCGACGACGCAACATCGTCGATTTCGCTGTCTCCAAACCCTTCCTTTCCATATGAAATTGCTTGTTGAAGGTTGTTCCTTAACACATTCACAACTGATTCATTATACTTTGCTCTATAATGCCAGTTTTGTTTTTCAATTGCCACTTGCTTTATTCTCTCTGTTAGATGCTTGTTTTTGAGGTTCATGTTCTCTATCTCTGCATCTTTTTCTTTTAGCTTCTTATTGATATCTTTCTCAATGAAAGTAAGGAGACAAGTCATGTGTTTTTGCTTCATATCACTTACTCCTTTTGACAATTGTTCCTTCTGTAAACAATGCAAATTAAGTAAAACAAGAATCATACAAAATTAATATTTTATCATAAGATAACATATGTTAATATGAAAAGAAATTTCCAAAATATTTTGAATGTGAAAATTTTGAATCCTATATAGACCTCTAACCATCAAGACCACAAACTAAATCAGCGCTGACAATCAATATATACAATCAGAAGATTGGCACAGACTACAATTAGAGAGGTCTCAAATTTTTCCGATAGTATAGCTTGAACTTTGAAAAATTGCATTGATATCCTTAATTTTATATACTGGCCACTCTAAAATTTTATATTTGAACTAATTTTGTGATTTATGTTACTAGTTACTATTAGATCGTTCGCTGATAATCAAATAATATTTTTTATTAGGCTCAATTTTTTAGATTCGAAGATAGTCTCTATAAAAACAATAAGACCTTAAAAAAAACCAAAGATTCATATTGATATATTACCTGAAGTTTAATATATTGGTCCAACTCTTCTTGCTGTCTATCAAGTTCAGTTCTGATATTGTCACCAAAAGACAATATGATAGAAGGTGTGGCAGTTATTTTGCCACTAGCAGAAGTAACACTTGAGTTAAGCTCATCATCATCATATGAAAGTCTTAATCCTGTTGACACATAGTTAGGATTCAAAATACTTGTTGATCTGTCAACATTGTCTTCAAAGATGTTGTAATTTAAGGAAAGTTGAAGTCTTTGCTTCTTTGAGATATCTTCCAAAATCTTGCTTTGCTTATTTGGCAAAATCGTGGAATCGATATGCTCGTTTTCGAAGTTTACTACATCAACGTTATATCTAACT
Source organism: Cicer echinospermum (assembly GCA_002896215.2). NCBI lineage: Eukaryota > Viridiplantae > Streptophyta > Magnoliopsida > Fabales > Fabaceae > Cicer > Cicer echinospermum. The sequence goes on along the minus strand of PGTU02016298.1, from coordinate 14,921 downwards.
TGTACTGCGACACACATTGCATATGACATCAATGTTATTAAATAGCAGCTATAGCGTTATTGCATAGTAGAATTTGAAAAAATCGTTATTGAACTATTATATACTATTTAGCACAAAGTTTTGTGTAACAGAATTTGAACAAACTGATATTTACAGCGATTAACAGTTGAAAAGTGGAATGCAACAATCAACACTAAAAACAAAAATAAACATAGATCATGTACTACAAATCCTAACTAGGGAAACATACCTACCTTAATAATATCATCTTCCATCCCTATTAAAAAAAGTGGAATTGTTGACACATACAAGATGAAAATGGTACTTAATATAAAAAAATAAAAAAAATTACAAAACATAGTTTAAAACAAGTGCATAGCATAAAACACATTGAACCAAACACATATCCTACCAAAAGTTAAATTCAACAAAACATATATATACCCTAATGAACAAACATTCCATGAAAATTTCGATTATCACACATGATAAAAGGAAGAGAAAGAAAATACTCACAATTTTCAAACATTTGCAAATGGTTTGCTGCATTATTTTGACACTGAAATTGAGTCTCATCTAAGAATTCAAGAAGAACGTAGTTTTCATTGTTTCCCCCAAACATTACCCTATAAAATGAAATTGAATGACTCAATTTATATATATAGCTTAAATTATGAATAGGCAACATCAAATACTCCAACATCATTAATCAAATCAAAACAATAATTTAAACTAAATATTAGGAGATTACAATATAACACAAAATGACATAAAAAAGTTATCTGGATATTGAGAACCTTTGTTGATTGATTGTAACTTTGTAACTCTCTTGAAATGGAAAATAAAAAACTTCAATCCAATTAAATGCAAACCATTAAAACCAACTCAACAATCTAAAAAGACAAACAATTTACAAAATTAAAGGATGGAACAAAATTTTAGACAAAACCCCATCAAATATAAATACCTTGAGATTCAAAATCTTCTATCACAATAGAAAAATTAAGTTGCTAAATAAAAGGATCTCAAAGAACAAAGAAGAAAGTGAGATGAGACAATTAAAAATTATATTGCATAAGAAATGAAGAGACAATTATTAATTATATTTAATTTAATTACAATTCATAGAAATTTAAAACCATTTCTTTATCGTGTGACTATATAATTGAAATAATGAATATTTATTTTATTTTATTTTATATGGTTGTTGTGTTTTGTTGGGTAATTAGTTAGATAATCCAAGGTGAAGAGGAAGACACACCACTCTTTTCGGAATTCCACTAAAAACATTACTATTTGTGTGTCATGAATGACATAATACATGTTTATTTACATTGAGTTAATTTCGTGTACTAAATTTTGCTTTGAATAATATCTTAAAAGACATTTTCTATTGTCAATGACGTACTACAAATTTGTAATTTAATTAATATATATATAAATCTATAGAAACCAAAAAATATATTTTGTTTTTATGCACTTTTATAAAATTATAAAAAAGGTTATCTGGTTTTTAGTAAAAAGGTATCATTAGAGGCATCTCAAAAGCTAATTAAATCAAATATATTAAATCCTTAATCAAACACATTGATGAGAAAATTAAAAATAAATTGATCTATGTATTATAAGTTGGATATGTGATCGATTTGATCATGTCATAAAATTAAACATATTGAATCGAATGTGATATTATTGAAACAATCAAAAAATGTTGAGAAATAAATCAAAAAATTAATTTTAGTGTAGATTAAAAAATAAGAATGTGCTTACCATATGATTGATAATATATTAGTACATGATGAATTACTATTATATGAAGAGTTTTTTTTTTTTTATAACTTTTAAAATACTTATTGATTCAACTAATAAGTCAGTATTTCAACATATTCAATTGATATACATAACATACATGTAGATTTTATTTGTGAAAAAAATCGAGGGAGAAAATTTTCTAAACCTACTTTTCATTTGACGGTTTAAAAGAAAGAACGAGAGATTCAAAAAATAAAGGATTATAAGTTTAACTCTTCACCAATATTTCTATCACTAAATACAAATGTTTTTAAATAAAAAAATCTAATAATTGAATTACACCCTTAATCATAATAGTGTGTCCAAAACCTTAGGTCAACAGTAGCATATGAATGAGCAATGTAATCTTTGAAAGAGAGATAAAGAAAATGATGGATCCATGAATTTCAAGTTATGGGGCTATATATATACTAAAGATAAAAATATAACAAAATGCATTTTAAATAATAAATATACATCTCAGTCTATAGTCTATTTGCCTCTGAATATATGATCTCAATGGAATGAATATGCATTCTTATACACATTTAGTAATTAATGCGATAATGCTATGGCTCCTTTTTAGTAAAGTCGTGATTCGTTTCTCAATTCTCAACACCTTACTTTTTGAAAGAAAACAATTGTTGTCATACTAAAATAATTGTATACAATTAATGTTGCTTAGTCTCCTATGTCCAAAATTAGTGTTTTAAATAAAATAAAATAAATGAAGACACGAATGGGCTTTCAAAAAAAGTGAGTGGGTGCACGTACACATCCTCACATTAATGTGGATATACCATTGTTTTATCATTCTTTGACAATTACACATAACTATACAAATAGCATCACAATCATGTAAAAACTCAATTCATTCACAAGTACTTACCCATAGTAATTCAAACTGCACCACAAATATGTGAAAGACAGGAAAATGAGGATTGTCTTTTATTGGAATTAAAATGTGAGGGGTATGATTGTCCTAAACAAATGATAAGTTATAAATATTTTTGCATTAAGTAATTTTTATTTTTTTAAGTGTAGGTTAATTTTAATGTAAAGAATAGCTGGAGTGAGAGAGTAAAGAAGTAGAGTGATACAACAGTCTGATCTTCACTCTTAATAAAATATTAATAATATTAATTATTAACATTAACCGTTAAAAAAAAAAACTAATCGGTGAATTTAAAATTATTAAATGATTGTATTGTGTTTGATGCTAGTTTATAAATGATGCACTTAAATATTGTTTATTAATATTGAACAATATAGTAAAAAAAATATTTATTTTAAATGTTATGTAAAAATAACTTGAAAGCATAATCAACCCTTGGTTAAAGCGTTCGTTAAATGAGCATATAAATAAATTGAAATAGATTAAAGGAATAAACCAATTAATTGAAAATCGAGCAAAGGAATCGAAGAACCATAAAAGTTATTTACATGGTTCACCCATCCACAACTTAGGGAGGCATTTATTTCAAATTATTTATTAAATTAATTCCCAAAAATAAGGATGAAAATCTTGTTGTTTGATATTTTAAAATTATTTAGCTTAGGTAAGTGTGTGTGACACCCTTAATCTTAAAATACAGTTAACATAGAAATATTTGTGATCTTTTATGTTTATATGTAATCAAGAACAATACACAATTTAAAAATAAATATATCAATAGTCTCATATGTTCTAAATCATAAAAATAATAATGAAAGCAATAGTAAAACTCATAAGCAGACGTCCCACACACTAACCAAAGTCATCATATATAATTATTTTAAAATATATGCATAAGAAAATAAACCACATGAACTCAACATAAATAAATGTAAATGCCTCATCACTTCTCGACATATCTGGTCGGATCTAGAAAACATTAAAACGGGTTGAAAAATATAGTAAATATTATTTATTTCGACTCATAGTAAATGATTTATTTAATTATTTACGTAAATTTAAAAATATATATATAAATTAAAAGAAAAATAACTTTTTAACTTAATTAATCTTATCAAATATATATATATTTAGAAATTTTTATAAATATAAGTTAAAAATATTGAATTGAAAATGATGTATTATAATATTAAATTAATAGTATAACTGAAAAAAAATTAATTAATATTATATCTAAAAATCAAAAGTATACTTATTTTGATATAATATTTTTTTATAGATATGTCACTTGTTATTAAGCAGTAAAATATATTTTTTTAAAGACCAAATATTAAATTATCGGAAATTTTATTTCGATTTTGTAACACATATTTAAATTTTTATTTAAATTAATTAAAAATTTAACAAAACTATAATATATATAATATATTTATGTTTGTGTAATTGTGTGTTAATATAAGTAGTATGCTAAAAGAAATGAGATTACATTATATTACTGATTTACTATGATTAAAAAGAAGAGAGGGAGGGAGGGGCCAAAGCCCACCCATGCCCCTTCTTCAATTTGTCCAATTGATGGTTAATTGTCCACATTGTATGTATGACAAAATAATAACATAGACATAAGAGGATAATGCATTGCAAGTAATATAAATGGTAAATGAAAAAAGATATATGACAAAGAAACACAACATATATCAAAACTACAAAAGCAATCATCTTCGACATATTAATTTATGGGATGGTGTTAGTGAAATGCAACTTCTTTCACTAACTACATATATGCATGTAGATCCAATATCATTAGATTAAGGAAAATTAGACTAAAAGTATATTTTACTACTTTTTTTTATATGCGGCTTATGTTTATGCACAATCTTTATGTTATATCAAAGTCTTATTTGATTATCTATTATTTTTAAATATGTGGTGAAGATAATATTAAGAATATCTATTTTTAACGACTTGACAGTTGAACACTAATATAATGGTAAGTAACGTCCATAAATACATGTTATATGAAGATAACTAAACTTAATTCTTATTTATTTGTATTTTGGTGACAATTTTTCATGATAATATATTCTTTCCACATGTGAATTGATTTATAAAAATTAAAATATGGATTATAGATTATATGGATTTTGAATCGATTCAAGACACCTTTAAATTGATTTACAACTTCACCATCTAAAATTGCTCGATTACTATCAATTAGGACTTTAACCTTTCATTTTCAGTGTTTCTTGTACTTACATAAATGAAAATAATAGGAACTCGTTTGATGAGTTATGTTCTTTAAGATACCAATTTTTATTTTTTATTATTTAAAAAAAAAAAGAAAGTAGGGTGAAAGGCCAATGTGAAGTATGAGATAACTTTTTAAAACAAGAATTCTTTCTCAGTTCTCACATTCAAAAAAAAAAAAAAGTAAATCAAATTACACATTATCTGAAAACTTTAAGCTTATTCAACTTGAAATTGTGAATATTAATATTACATTTATTGACTTAAATATGTGAATTGTAATGGGTTTTTACCCCAAAATATTAGTAATTTCAAATAATATAAATTAGACCAAATTTATTCTTAATTTTAATATTTCATATTTACCTTGTTATTTTAGTCAGAATGGAGAAAGTTGGAATATTTAAGCAAACTCAGGAAAAGACTGATTCATCAATTTGCTATGCTTGAAAAAATATGTTGAGCTCAAATGAACCAGAAAAAGGCAAAATGAAATCAAAGAATTAGCTTAGGTCAAATAGTTGAGCTAAGCAAAACAATATATCTTCATCAACGATGTTTTCAGTTTCAGGTAAGGTATTTATGTGGAGTTAAGCGAAATTTCACTTTCATGAACCACCTATGAGGTCAAAAACAAAAACTATAAAAGAGAGATGAGGGGTATATCCATCATTCCAGGATGAGATTATGACAAATTTCTTCTTGTTCTTTCATCTTGATGCTATTCCTTGATCTTCTCTCATAAATGAGTAGTACAATCTTTTTTGTTGGGGTTGGATGTAATCTATCAAATCCGGATGGATTTTAGACAATAATAAAATAAAAAAAATATTTTCTTATAGCGATGATATTATATTTTAATATTTAAAAAAATATTAAGTATATTTAATATATACTGTATATAAAATTAAAAATTATAATAATATTGCTAGCGAGACAGATTCGATTATAGGTGTTGGGTGGATATAATTATCAACACCTTAAACCTGTCTCCGTCTCTTAATATTAATTTTGGAGAAAACTCAGCACCTGTATTCAATCAAATCAAGTTTTCTCCACTTAAATCAAGATGGATTGAGGTGGATACCTGCAGGTACAAATTATATTATCATCTCTAATCAAACTCTTATGTAATCTCTTTAATTTCAATTTATATATGAGTATTCTTTTATCTTAGTTAGTGATTTAATTATGTTTGTCATGCTTGAGATGATTTGATCATTCCTACCTTGATTTAGGATTTAGAGTTTGGTTGGAATATACTCTCTAAATTTAGATTTGAATTGAATCTTGTAACTAAGAATAAAGCTTGATGCATTAGTTGCTTTTGAAACATAATGTGAACGTGAGATATTTTTGTTAAAATAAACAAGGAATTGTTATTTAGGGAGAGAACTTAGGAATTCTTTTATTAAGGAATTAATGTTAGAATGAAATATTGTTTGCAATGACATATATAAGAAAAATTAATTCATATGTTAGGGGTTAATGATTACTATAAAGAGTGCTAAATGTATGTTGATGGAATTCATTCATCTCACACATCTTAATCTTATTATTATTCTCATATTTAACTTTAATCTTTATTTATTTTTATGTAAACAAAATCATTCTACAATCCTGTAATTAAATTTTATAGTTTAATAGATTATTATATGAATGAACATAATATCATTCAAGTCATTGTGGATATTGATAATGTTATTTTATGCTATTTGATACTTTTACTTTTATAGAAACATACTTCTAAAAGTAAATAATTTGTTTGGAAGTTTAGTTTAAATAGTCATAACACTTATATTTCTACTCTCAATGGTTATATTAAAAATGACTTATACAATAGGTAGAATTCCTCTTAAGCAACATTTATTTGGATCAAAAAGTAACAGAAATTAGATCAATTAGTTGATTGACTTAAAAGTCTTTGAATAAATTAAAGGTGAATTAATTAATAAATATAAAACTGACAATTTTATTATTTATCAATACTTTATTTATTTATTTATTAAAATAACGAGATAAAAAATGAGATAAATGTGATTCCTTATAAACTATAGTTCAAACACTACTTGAATTAGCATATCAATGAACATTATGAAATCATAAGAGAAATCATAAAGAAACTACTTTACTTTGATTTTACAAACTTATACATCAAAACTATTTAGTACAAGCTAAAAGTTTTCACTCGACGAACATAATATTTAGTGGACTTCTTTTCTCCTTTTATATTTTCTCATAAACCCTTAATTTTTATATAAATTGATCAATTCAAAAGTGTATTTTATATAAGTAATTTGATTCAGACGTTTATTTAAAAACATAGAGAACGGTGGAACAAATCACCCGATGTTTATTTTGATAACCCAAACCATAAATTTTTAATATATACCCTCAAAATTATCCCCTGATCACCACCTTTTACTTAAAAATAATCATATTACTTTTTGTTTAATAAAAAAATTAAAAATATGTTCAAAAAAATCAACTTGAGATAAAAAAATTAAATAAATAAAAATACTGAATTTAATTTCGATATCGAACATATTTGTGGTTTTAAAAAACCTTTTTAAAAAAATCCAAAATATAATCCTGTAACGAGAAACTTTAAAAGATTTTTTTTTATTTATTTATTTTTCAAAAAATTTAAATTGAGTTTATTAAAAGGACAGAGGTAAATTGGGTGTCTATGGGGTAAAATTTTCCCTCAAGCCATATTAAACAATTTGAAGCCCAATCCGTTTAATAAATACATAAATATTTTATTCTGAATATGCATAAACTTTTATCTGATTATTTAAAGTACTTTTTTACACCGTATCACCAAACAAAACCTCAAGAGTTCTAGCATTCTGGTGTGGCGTGAGCAGAGAAGAACACAGAAGAGATGATTATCCCCCGTTCGCTGTTCAACCTGTGGAAAGGTTTCTACTCTTCCAATCTCTCATTCTTGATCTTTTTGTTGTTGCATCTCATAGATTCAAGTTATAAAGTTTTGTATGACCTTTTTAACGATTTTTAAAATTTAGGGTTATGATTTAGATTATGCTTAAATTCGTCTTCGTTTTTTTCTAATTAATTCATTGGAAACAAATGGGATTCATATCTTGACTTTCTGCAAGCAGATTACACTGAAGGGTTTAGTACACTAATGTTCCTCTCTTTTGCTATTTGTGTGTGTAGGGTTTCTTTAGTCTTTATTTTTGATTATTCAAAATTGTTTTTACTCCTTGTTTGTTTGTTATCTATATGAAAATATGTTAACTGTTCAATTTTATCAGAGACAGAAAAATGTTTTTTTTTATTTTTTACTTGTTTAAGAAAATACTACTGAATGAATAGCTTTTCTGTATACCAGAAAATAACTATGCTACTTGGGTACTGTTTGAGAGAGTGTGTTGTTTTGCAAAGTCATTGTTTTCAAAATGGTGTTATGTAGTTTACTTGTGTAGTAGCAAGATTTAGTCTTTGCTACTTCAAGGTTGTTGGCATGAACACATAATCAGTTGATGTTTTCCTTAGTATTGTATATTGTGTAATAGATTGTCCGGAATGAGCACGATAACTGTAATTTCAGTTTTTTCAACTGGTTGAAAGGCCGAGAGAAACCAATATGTGTGTATGATTGATCTGTCAGAAGTTATTGGCTTGTCATAGCTTTGCCATTATTTGAAATTTTAACTCAATGGGTCTTAGTCATAATTTACTTGCTGGTACGGTATTATACTTGAGTACAATGTCGTCAATAGCAGCTATAGCATAGCGAATTTGAAAGAACAAATCACTATTTTCCGCAATACTGGTACGAAGTGTTGTCATTAGTGCTACAGGGCCGCTACATTGCTGTACATAGCGGAATTTGATCAAGTCTACTTTTTGCAATCCATGATTGACAACATGCTTTGTGGTGGAGTTCACACTTGTTACCTTTCAAACCTTTTCTTCAGTTGATAGGATTTACATGCATCAACTTTTTCCGATTTTGCGCAATAAACTTGTTAAATAAACTTGTTAGAACATGTAAATGAGCTGATAGCTGGGGTCCTTCTTCGTTTCCCATCTCTACAAGTCTTCCATAAAAAAAGAATTGCGAAAAAAACTTTTTGGGCAGTATGGATCTTAAGTTTGGATGCAGTCCCTTCTTTTTGCAGCATTTTTAAGACTAAACAATGGTCGTAAATTAAGAATCTATTTTGCATTGTGCACAACTTTGTAAAAGTGATTATAATATTGTTCTGCCTGCTGCATCCCTAGGGGATATTAGGATCATTGTGTATAATGTATATACCAATTTTTTTTACTTCATTTCAATGTCTCTCTCTTGGAAATACAAGTTTAAATATTGTAGTATTTATTATCTGACATAATGGTGGATGGATTGTAGAGATGCACTCGATGCTTTGGGCCTGGTTCGATACTGTTTGCAGACGCATGCTTTATGACGCCATGTCGACCTTATTGAGAAGCTACTGAATTACAATAGTAATTTCTAAATCCCTATATTATTCCCTGTGTGTGTGTGACAGTTTTGTAATATTATTGGGTTTGTATTGATCGTCCATGTGATTGTAGGTTTTGGAAAAGGTTGATGCCAGTTAAGGTTTCTTAAGGAACTACAGATGACCAAGATGATCAGTTGCGCCGCAAGTCCTGTGGCTTGTGTGCAATGCTTTGCTTTTGTTTTAGTCCTTTTCCTAAAGCAGTTTAGTTTGTGGTTATTGAGACTGATTGTAAGGTGTAGCTTGTTGTTAATTACTTTTTTTAATTTTAGAATGTGTTATCTTTCATTGATATGAACCGAAGTGTAGAAGACTAACAAGTTTTTATAAGAATGTGGTTATTAGGAATGTAAGAATTGAAATTTTATTTATATGAATGTTGTCTGGTTTTTTTTAGTAACAAATCCAACAACACAATCAAAATTCTGCACTCCAGCAAGTCTCTCATTGTCCTAATGTACAATATAGGAAAACGGCAAATCCAACAATTCTAAGCTCTACCTAACATAATAACAATTAATAAATTAGTTAAACATAGTGAGAAAGACAAAAATAACACATACCTTGGTAATTAGTGCGGATTAAAGACCAATTGGCTTTAACTTTTTTGTGGAATAGGAGTTTGGCCAAGCAAATCATTTTAGAAAATGGAAAATGTAATAGTGGCAATTAGTCTGGACAAGTAAAAGAGTTGCCCATATATAGCAAGTGATACAATTACCTACAGTTGTTGGTCCAACTGGTAATTTTTTTAAAAAAATTGTAAAAGAAAAATTAAATGAAGAATAAAATAATACCAACCGGTAATTTAATAAAAATTGTTACAGAAAAATTAAATGAAAAATAAAATAATACTTTTATAATTTTACAGATACAACGAAGACTATGAAGAAGAAAGACATTTATAACATTTATATACATAGAAAACATGAGTTATTTGATGAATTGAGAGTACAACCCAATACCATAAATGCTAGTTCCCATTTAAATCCGAATCGACCATTTGTTTGTGATCGCATTGAATTACTTTGTGGTCTCATCTGATTTTTCTTCCCCCTGTACAAATCAAAGGTATTTTTTAATAGATCTACATTTCATTGCCATTATTTTTATTAAATTTTTTTAAAAATATATTAGGAGTGTTTAATTGTGGGTATGGATCGTGTGGGTGCCACATATGTATAGCATATACTTATTATAATATTTATGTTTGTAGTTGTGTAGTAATAAAGTGTTTAAATATCATTCTCATATATCAATGAAGGCAACAATGTAAATTATCGTGATGGCCATTGATTATGTGAATCCACAGTAGAGACAAAAAAGTTTTGTCTCAAGTAATTAGCGTGATAGTTATGTTTGGTTTATGTATGTAGTATACGGTTCACGAGTACTTCTTTTATGTATCAAATTTTGATTTTAAATGGTATGGTTGCTTGGAGGTAGATGAAGAAAAGGGGAGAAGATAAGATATTTAAAATGAAGTTGTATTTGATTCAATTTTTAAAATAGAGGAGAGACTAAAATTTTCTATAGTTATGTTCCTCTTCCTCTATTTGAAAGATCACCCTTAAAGACATTTGTAAGAACTACTCATTAAATAATAAAAATATATAAACTTATATTAAAAAGCACAAATTTTGAGTTTTAAATAAAATTGATACCTGATGCCAAAAAAATGTGAATGTATAGGTTTCTAATACACTGTTTAGTATCATTTTTAACAAATACTCTATCCGTAACTATTATAAACAAAAGTGAATTAATTTATAATAATTAAAAAATAGTTACATATAGATTAATTTGATATATCTAAATTACTAAATTATCACTTTAATGTTAAATACTAAATTAACGATATTAAATATTTTATCATAAGTAATTTATATCATGAATGTTTGCATTAAATAATTAAAATCAGTAAATTTTTTATAATAGTGATCAAAATTTGATGTCACTATTTTTTGTTTATAATAGTGATGGAAAAATATATATAAGAATTGATAAAAGTTAATATATTTAATTTAAAATTTAAATTAAATACATCTATTTTTTTGTTATCAATTTTTTTTCCAATTTTTTTAATCAGACCGTAAAAAATTAATATAAAGTAATGTTCCCATGTTATAATGATTTCATTGGGAACGAACGCTTCATTACCTCAAAATCTGTACAGAATGCCAATAAATATATATTAATACATTATTCAATTATAGTACATATATCAAGAGAAACGATTGAAAGAAGAATTGTGTAAACGTTATCCATGCATGAATTTGATTATGAACTGTGAAATGTTCTCCAACAAGAACTTTGTAATGGATTCCCTCAACTTCATATGCTGATTTGATGGTATGAATATTGACTTTTTTTGTCCATAAATATTTATGTATTTGGACTTGTTAAAAACATACTATTAAACTTTTATATGCATGTGAGTGGGAGTTAGTACTCCTATGAGAATGTTGGGGATGAAGTCACAAAAAAATGTTGGTAAGTAATAAATTGTATATGTTGTGGTATTGTTGTAGTTTGATATGATATAAATTTTAATACATGTGTCAACATATGAGTCTAACGTGAATAGTTCAGTAAGACAACGTCAAACATAATTACGAGAATGAAAGATAAACCAAGGAAACGAGTTAAAGTGTAGTCAATCAAAGTTCGTTTGTGAACCCGAAAGAAAAAAAGAAGAAAAAATAAGTGTGTTATTGACTTATTTTGAGTTTGTAGGAGGTTATCTATAACGATGTAGTTGGTGGCGTTTGAACCACTTTTTTGCTATTTTTTCTTCTGTTTTTATAACAAATATGTAGGTTAAAAATTAGTGTGCATTAGATGTTGTTTTTAGTCTCCAAATATGTATGGTAAAATATTAGTGTGCATGAGCGGTTGATCTTTATGAACAAATATGTTCATTTTAGTATGCATTAGTTGTTGATTTTATATCTTGTCTGATAAGAATGACTATATTTTTTAATCATTAATTAGATTATATCGTGTCTAATTAGAATGATCAAGTTTTCAGTTCGAATCCGTTAACCAAGTTGTGTACGTAATTAACCATGTTCTTTAAGTCATTAGCTAAATTTATATTTTGTCTGTTAAGAATGTGATGTAGCTAAATATCACTAGAAGGGGAGTTGAATAGGGATTTTGTTGTTAAAATAATTTTCAAGTGTTTTTACAATTATCCTCTCGCAGAGGATGGCAAGCCTGAGGATGGGTTTTTCAAACTTTCAGATTTGAGCTGAGCTAAGGAGTGAGAGAAAATATGAGAATGGCACACACAGTTTTTATACTGGTTCACCCAACGAAGGCTACGTCCAGTCCTCACACTCATGTAAGATTTCACTAATGTTCAAACAGACCAACCTCTCACAGATGATGATTACAAATTGTGTATCTTTAGCTTCACCAAGCTTACAATCAGGTTTCAAATATTTCCAAATTATCTCACGTGGAAATTACAATGTGATATGAGAGTGATTGATTCTGAATACTTTATCAAATGACTTACAAAGATCTAATGTAGAATTGTAGAAAGCATGAAGAGATGATGGATGTTGCTTCTTGAAAGCTTTAAGATCCTTGATCTTTTTAATGCAATATGTTGTGTATTCGATGAAGGAGAGTTTGTTGCCTTTTATAAAGTCTTATGATGTTCATTTCATATGCCAAGCTTTTTATGACCGTTTTGAAAATCAATTCAAAAAGTCCAAGGTCTTTTCTTATAATTACGAAACTGCCATCCAGTTGTCCTTGGACAGATGCAGTCCATCCTCAAGTATGAGGTTGCAGATTTTCTGGAAATTTTGGGGCATGTGTTGTCCTTTACTCTTTCCTTTCTTTAAGGCTGATAAGACCATGTGATGTCTTTTCGTTCTCCTTTCTTCAAAGCCTGTAAAGGCTTCACGTGAAGTCCTTTTCTCTTTTCTTTCTTTAAGACATGTGATGACTTTTCACTTTTGGCTTGTTAGTTGTTGCCTTTTTGAATATTGACTTTATATTGTTTTTAATTCAAACAAGAGTGATCTAAAGGTCTGTTTGTAGCTTTTGCACATGATATGATGGGTTTCTTTCAAAGGTGTTGGGATGCTTTTCAAGATATTGAGCCATAGACTCATCCTAGTGTAATCCTTCCTCGTACCTTTCTTTTGCCATCTTACTCCTTTCTTCAAAAGCTTTTATTTATTCATTCTTTAATAAAGTTTTCCTTGTTTAATGAATCAAACAATTTATTCTTAATACTGTTTTGCATTTGTTTAATGAATAAACAATTCATTTCAACGATGATGAGTATTCTGCAGATTTGAAGATTCATCAACTCGCGAGGTCATCCTCAGCATTTTCCATCCTCCAGATTTAACTCAGAATTCTTCTTTTTGCCTTAATGAATAATAACTTGTTTTCTTATATGAATGCACTCAAAAGCACAGATTATTCATTAACCACTCAATCATAATCTTTTAATTAATTTTGTTATCATTAAAACCATTTGAGAGAGATTTTGTCTCAACAGAATTGACCAAACTCTCAGTTCACATCTGATTAACCAAGTTGTGCAAGGAATTAACCATAGTGTTTAAGTCATTAACCAGATTTATATCTTGTCTAATTAGAATGACAAATTTTAACGAAGTTGTGCAAGAATTATCATGTTTCTTCGACCATTAACAAATTTATCATTTTGGTTTGATAAGAATAACCAACTTCAGTTCCGATCCCATTAACCCGTTTGTGTGCAAGGAATTAACATATTTTTTAAGTATTAACCAAGTTTATATCTGTCTGGTTAGAATGGACCCAGTTTTCAGTTTGAATCCCTTAAACAAAGTTGTGCACAAAATAACGATGTTTCTTTAAGCATTAACAGGATGTTATATTTGTCTGATAAGAATGACCAAACTTTCATTCCAAATCTATTAACCAAGTTGTGCAACATAATTTATCATATTTTTTTAAATTATTAACTAGGTTTATATCTTGTTTGATTAGAATGGTCAAGTTTTTAGTTGGAATCCATTAACCAAATTGTCATACAAAAAAGTGACAAAAGTGATAAAGCATATACATGATTGTCATACAATACATTTACATGAGTGTTTGTTGCAACAAAATATCATATAAAAAAGTGATAAAATTGATAAAGCATTTATATTTGATCACAAAGTTATGTTGAATTGTGACAAAAGATCTAAGAATGATGTATTACCTCAAACGTGAATAACAACATATAATAAGTTAGTACAATATTATATATAATAATACAACCACACACTCGATCATAAATTCAAGTACCACCTATGATGAGTTGCAGGAGAGACTAACTCAATGGCATTTTTCACAGTTTTGCATTGGTCAGTTACAATACCCAGATGGACCTTTCCTAACATACCATAAAGTCATGATTTAAAAATCCATACAAATGAATCTGTATCTTCTCCTAACAACGATCCACACCCAATTGATATTGATTCACCATT
>PGTU02016291.1:0-15416 GCA_002896215.2 Cicer echinospermum | reverse complement strand
AAAAATAAAATAAGAAGGTCTTTTACAGTGCTTTTTAAAAAAAAGCGCTGTAATAGGCTTTTAAAAAATAAAATAAGAAGGTCTTTTACAGCGCTTTTTAAAAAAAGCGCTGTAATAGGCTTTTAAAAAGTAAAATAAAGAGGTCTTTTACAGCGTTTTTTAAAAAAGCGCTGTAATAGGCTTTTAAAAGTAAAATAAGGAGGTCTTTTAAAGCGCTCTTTAAAAAAGCGTTGTAATAGGCTTTTAAAAGTAAAATAAGGAGGTCTTTTACAGCGCTTTTTAAAAAAAGCGCTGTAATAGGCTTTTAAAAAATAAAATATAACAGTAAATCGCTTCAGTTTCCTCTTTATTACATAAACTTCACTACACTTCAGTGTCCTTCTCCTCTTCATTATCCTTCTCATTGCGAACCCTAATGTCCCTACGAATCATATTATTAACCATCTCCATATTTGTTACTATCCCTACGAACATTATTACATACTATTCTCAATGAGAACCCTACTCTGTCCTACGAACCGTTCGTATTTCTGCGCATTCTCGTTGTTTCTTCTTAAACGAAACCGTAACTCTATGAACTCTACGTATTTCTTCGCACTCTTCAGGTATTATATTCATTTATTCATTTATTTCTTCATTTATTCATATATATAATGTGTCTGTTAATGCTAATAATCACATTTATTTGATAGTGTTTTACAAGTTTTCCAAGCTCAAATGGGTGCTACATTGTCGAAGCAAAAATCAAATAAATCACATGGATTCCAATAAAGGTTTGAAATGTATGGCTTTAAAATTTCATTAACAATCGATCCACAAATATTTATTGACTTATATGTTTTATTTTATAGTGCTCTCGTCAAACTAACAACATAGACTGCGGATATTGTATATTACGATTTATGAAGGAGATTGTTGTTATAATCCCAGAAAGAGATCTAATTGAAATAAAGGAATGCATATTACAGCGCTTTTTTTAAAAAGCGCCGTAAAACTAATACAACAATCAACGCATTTTTAGAAGAGATTTACAGCGTTTTTTTTATTTTAAAGAGCGCTGTTGTATCTTTTTACAACGCTGGATACTACAGCGCTTAATTTTTTAAAAAAGCGCTGTAAATGGCTTAAAAAAAGCGCTGTAAAATACCATTTTTGGCGTAGTGAAGAGGTTTTAGTTAGAGAATAAGTCCATAAAGGAAAAATATCATAAGATCCCATCTACCATTAAAAAGTTTGTTTTGACCAAAAATAATAATAATTAAGAATGTTGTTACTTAGTTTTTATTTTGATATGTTATTTGGTAATATCTTTGAAAATTATGAAATGTGATTAAGAATGTATGATTATTTTCTTTCAAAATGTTATTATTTTGATAATATATTTGAAAGTTATGAATTTGCTTTAAAAAAATGACTTTTTTTAAATGGTTAGAAGGTAAGTATTTGCTTGAACTTGTATTTAAATGTTATTTACAATTTAATTATTTTGATGTATTTAAATAAAGTAGTTTGAGTTTTTGGTGTTTTCTTCGATAAACATGTAATATTTTCAAATGGTTTATAATTATTAAAATTGTATTTTGATTATCAAAGGTCCAATTTTTTAGATTCGAATAGATTCTCCAAAAACATTAACACAAATGTAGTCAAAGACAGATTTTGAAACTTGCGTGAGTAGTAGTACTTAATAAACTTCCAACATCTCCAACAAACTTTTTTTATTAAATAGATTTCACAATTAACTTTATATCATTATTATTCAACATTAATTTATTTTATTAAGCGGAGGTTTAAAACAATAACAGACATAAATATTTACACCGTCACCCTCATTAACAGGGACCAATAATTTTGCTCTACAATGATAGAATGATAGTGTCTATTTACTTTGGTGCTAAATAGAGAAATATTCTCATTGTGAATGCTTTTTAAAAATGTATTAATTTTGTTGATTTTGTAAAAATTAAAATTTACTTACAAAAGTTTGCTTCATCTTTCTTTTTACCGAAACAAAAGTTCATTCATTATAAGTAATAGTATGAAAAACAAAAAGACTTAATTGTTCGTTTTGATATTTCTATTTTAGTTGAATCGTGAAAGTAGTCCCTAAATTTTATTTTCTCTCCACATTTTAGTCTCCAAAACAAAATTTTAGTTTAAAACTTGATGAAATTTCATTTTTAAAATCATACTACACAATTTATGATCATAGACTTTAAGTACAATCTGTTACACCATGAGATCTTAAGGACATGGTGTGACTTAAATAAAAAAAATAAAAAATAAAAAGAAATTTCTTATAGTTTGTTAGGTTAGAATACAAATAATATGATAGCTCTTACTAAATTGACTCTATGTGGCCCACATTTATATATAACTTAATTGTTCTATCATATTTCTGTGTATTAAATCTCTTATGTGTATTAATGGATGAAATGAAGTGGTTATTTACTGTCAAAGAAACTTTTCATTAGAGAGAAATTGATTATTATGTTTTAGATAAAGCATATTTTATCAAACTTTTTAATTATATGCAATCTTCAAAAAACTTTTAATCATGCGATGTACCAAATCAAATAGTATATGGAAGTAGGTTTAGATGGTTGTTATCATGACAAGCATGAAGCCAAGACCGAATTGGATTAATTTATATATTATATTGATACATCTAAGAAATTCAATGTAACTTTATACATGTTTCTTGTGGTCGCCGTTACTTATTTTATATCTATTTATATATTAATCATGATTTAGATTCCAATAGTGTAGATAACAATTCTTTTATCGAAACTAAAAATGTCCTTAATTACTCACAATGTAGTAAAATATGCTTTAATTTTAGATGATAATATTTGGATCGAAGTTTGTCACTTTTATATTAATTCTTTTATTGTAGCTGATTTAATTGACTAGTGAATGAATTTTTCCTTCAAAAAACAACTCTAAATTTATCATCAAACTATTTTTGGTGAACATGCCATCCTCTACCTATTCAATAAAAGTACATATTTCTTTTTTTTTTTTAGTCCCAAAAAGAACATAATTCGTAGCTTATAAAATGAGCAATGCTTTTTTTTTTTCTACATAAAATATAAAATAATTCATATCATTAATAATTAAGATCTGAACAACTATATACAGTATTCTACAATAAAAATAAAAGACAACTATATATAGTTATTCCTAAGCATGAAACCAAAATAATCCTTTGAACTCAAACATTATATCTAAACTAATTAAATTAATTCGATTTTTTCTTTTTATGTTCGAATCTGAATCGAACCATACCAATCAAAATATATTATGTTTGTTGAATTTAATTTAATAATTAATCATACCACGTGAAAAATACTATATTACAAAAATCTACTGATCAAATAAATTTTTTATAAATATTAAGAACAAATATCAAATTTTGATAATTTAACAATCTATACTTCATTTATCAAAGATATTAAAATGTATTTTGATAATAGTATTTTGGTTATATATATATATATATATATATATATAATATATATATATGGAATAATGGCAATTAAATTAATCATTATTCGAAAATAAAAGTCATATATAAAATTCAACTCACATGAGTAACTATCAAATTAAAAATATAATAAATTTTAATTACTTGTTTGGTCCTTAATCAATTAAAGTCCTAAAAATAATAATTAATAATAAAAATATTGTCCACATAATTAATATAGAATATAATTAAATAATAAATATTCAATAATATTCATATAATTTTTAATCACTTGTATATTATTTGTTTTGAAGATTTAAAAATGTGTAGTGTTTCAACAAAATATAATTTTTTAGATTTTTTTTTATAAATAAGTTTCTTAAATTTAAAAAATACCAATCCAATTAAATTGACTCAAATCAACTTGTTTTCATTAATTCGATTTTGTTCATATTATATGAGAAAATATTAAAAATTAAACAAAACAAAAGATCTATCTTTATCTTTTTTTGAAAATTTTATCTCTTAAAAATTGAATCAAATCAACCTATTATACCCCTACTTCTTAATTTTATAAACAACTCTACAAAAAATTATTCAAAAAATTTGAAATGAACAACACTTTATAGCAAGGCTTTTTTTTAATATTTTGTATCTACACAATATTTTAAAGTAAAATAGTTATTTTTTGTACTAATTTAAAATGATGTCTAATCATTTTTCTTGTCCACTTTTTTCCGAACTCCTTTATATTGTAGTTTTATTATTTATTTGTTTTTACTCAATTTTTTACATAATTTTTAACAAACATTGAATATTATGGTGAAAAGATAAATTAATTATCTCTCCTATAAGCTAAACTTAAAAAAGAATATTAATTGTTCATAAATAAAATATCACTTTGTCATTCATAGTATTAACCATACACTAAGCATGCATAGTCTTTAACAAATTGAATGTAAAAGAGAAGCCCATCATCAACTATTTTGCTAGTAAAGTAATAGATATGTTTGAAACTATTTTGTTTTTAAAAATTATTTTAAATATTTGTAGTTTTATATGTTATTTAATTTTTGTATTATTGAAACTATTTCTGTTATTATATCAAATTTTTAATTAATCTAATTTTAAAAATAATTTACATGCATTTCTAAACTTTTTATTTCACAAAATGTACTTTACTTTATATTAAATAATTAATAAAACATAAGTTGAATTGTACCATAAGTCTTTATCAATAAATTGAATTTTCAACTATATTTTAACAATGCAAAAGCTTTTAATATAATAAAGCATCGTATTTCCAAAACAAGATAAAGTAGTTCCTAATTTTTCAATAATCCATATTAAATCATACAAACTTATTTTAATTTTTAAACGAAAAAAAATACTTTATTAAATTTTTATCAAATAATAATTTAATAAAACTTTTATAAGCCTTTATTATGATAAGACGTTCATGAATTATGAACAAAAATTACATATATAAAAAAAATTAAACTAGAAAAATTATGGTAAAGATTAAAATAGATAACTTTTTTCTAAAAAGTAATACAAAATTTAAAACCAAACGACGGCAATTCAAGGGAAATGGAATTTTCTTACACATGTAGCTTTTAAATAGGCAGAAAAATGCTTAACATAAAATATATATATATAATTTGCAGAATAATAGAAATATATTAATATTAGCACCTCCTTCTTTTTATGAGATTCAGGTCAACAAAGAAAAGATAATAAACGTACTCAAATTTTTTATATTTTTTAAATATTATTTTATATAAACAAAGAATCCTCATAGTAACCTCAGTCGGTGGCATGCATTATTAAAGCAGCATTGGAAAATTATATACTATATTATGTGAGGTAAATTATGAGGCAGTAAGAATTATATACTATATTTTAGAGAAATATTTTAATATATATATAAAAAAGAGAAATGTGTAATAAATTGAAGATAATTGAATGTGAAAATGAGAGTTTAAGAAATGAAAAGACGAAGTGGGAAGGAAGTTGAAGATTGAACAAAAGAAAGGATACAAACGATGATTCTACATGTCTTTATATATCAAAAACTCACATAGTTTCTATATATAAATGGTTCACCTTCTTTTTCTTCATTCAAGCCTCACACACAAATCTCACTCTTTCTTTCTATTCAACCTTAGCCTTTCACTTCTTCTTCTTCTTTCAACTATTCTACGTATACATTCTTTCTTTCTTATCTTATCTTTTTTGTATGTACTTATTCTTCTTTCTTCCAGATCCAAGCTATTCTCTCATCTTTTAAATGTTTGTTTTCATTGCTGTTATGTGTTTTTCTTTCTTTATTTTCAATTTTACAATCAAAACTCAACTTGGGTTTCCAAGATTCTTTAAAAAGATCCTTTCTTTATTTTCATAAATATGTTTCCTCTGTTTTCTAAATTAGCACCACTTGGATTTGGAAAAATTAAAAAAGAACAAGTGTTTGTGTTGTGTTTCTTCGTTTGTTTGGTCTTTTCGGTTATTATCCATTTGTGTTAATAGTTATGAATTCTGAACAAATAGAGTAGATCAGGAAATCACTGACAAAAAAAAAAAAAACTCATGAAAGAAACTTTTCGTACGTAACAAGAAATGTTGACAATAACGTTTGTATTTATGTGTTGCTTCCTTTTCCTTTTTTGTGTATACGAATATTGTACATTATGGTGTTAGATCTATTGCTTCAATTATGGATTTTTTTTTATTGAGTCAGTGATGGGGGCTTTTAATTGGGTCCCAATGTCATGTGAACATCATAAAGACAATGTGACATTAAATGGAAAGTTAGCTGGTTATTATGAATAATTGTGAATTTTTATGATGTCGGTAGTTAGTAATAGACTCTGATTTCATTTATTTACTCTATTTTCTCGCATGTTGTTTTTTGAATGGTCGGTGTTGAGTTATTGATTAGCTGGAATTAATCATTGATTTCCTTTTTCTACTTTTTTTTTTCTTTTTCATTTCCTAAATTTGGATCTGTCATTGGAATTTGTGTCATGTTTTCACATTGATCTAGTTAGGAGACACTACTGGTTTTAAGTATTGTTATGTGTGTTCTTCTTGCAATTAATTCACCTCACTTTGTTATTGTTCTTTATTTCCTTGGTTCTTGTTCCTTTTGACAGTTTGATCTGAATATAGTTAATAGCCTTATCCTTGAATTAATAAGTGTGGTAATTTGAAAGATTTAATTCTAGTTGCGTCGTGATCTTTGGATATTGCATAGAATCAACAGATCAATTGTAAGTAATGAGTTTTTGATTGCGTCGCATCTGAGATACAACATTTTTTGATGTGCAGCTTAGATCGGCGCCGCAGATTCTCAATTTAGTCAACTGGTTTTCTCAAAGTGAATTAGGCCACAATTGTAATGTTGATTCTTTGCTTGAATTTTTAGTGACTTTTTCATGAGTGATCAATAGTTGCATATAAAGTTCAATCAGCATAGTTGCATTTGTACTAAGAAGTTTAGTTGTTCATTTCCTCTGCAGATAGTTAGTGGAAAAATCTAAAAAACATGAAGAATAAAGATGGAAAACTGATCATTTCCCTATCAATGCCGACGAACACCGAGCACGAGGATCGCTGACCGCGGCATTACTATCATTGTGTTGGTGGTTTTTCTTCTACTAGGTGGAATCTTTAAAATCTGGAAATAGTGGATAATGGTGTTAGTGTAATCAACAACATTCAAGAAACACTTGAATCTCCTAAAGAATCCTCAGGTTCTCTTTCAATTAGGTCCTTCAATTTCCCTGAATTGCAGATGACTATCAAGACTACACTCCATGCACAGATCAAAGCCGGTATAATTAACTAATAATTACTTGTTATGTTATGGTTGTTTTGTTGAGGAAAAATTCATTGTTATGGTTGATTGAGTATATATGCATGATTTTTGTAGAGATGGAGAAGTATGTACCTAAAGACTTACTTTGTTGGAACGCCATTCCCTCCAGATTCTGAGAGGAAAGAATGCTTAAGTTCCTCCTCCACCTGGATATAAGCCTCCAATTAGATGGCAAAGAGTAGAGATGAATGTTGGTACAAGGTATGTAATATCTTCTTAAGTTGAAATAATCAAAGTTTGAATTGATCTTGTATTTTATTTATATTCATTGTCAGTGTAAAGATTACATATTTGATTGGTTATGTGATTGCATGCAGCATAGAAATTTTTTTTAACTGCGGTATATCAGAATGTTGTAAGCTTCTTCTGCATTGATTTATTGATATTGTTGTCCACTTTTTTTGAAAATTTGTGTTACATAATATAAATGACGCAGAATGGTGCCATATGACTGGATTAACAAGCAGAAGTCCTAATCAGCATTGGTTGAGAAAAGGAAAGGAGAAATTCTGTTTCCTGTGGGGTACTAGTCCCTAATGGGTTGGGTGAATATGTTGATTTAATGCAAGATCTGATCCAGGAATTAAAGATGGTCAGTTAGAACTGAATTGATACTGGTGTGGGGTGAGTTTTAGTCCTTGTGTTTTATTTTACGTGTCTGTGTCTGACCCGACAAAATGAATTCAACAGAAGAATTAAATTAATTGATTCATATAACTTTGATTATGTTAGGTTGCTAGCTGGGGTGGTGACTTGACAGGATCGCGGCGTAATCTGATCGATTTACTCGTGCACCGAGAGATAACCATGAAGCTCAGTTCAATTTGCTTTGGAGCGCGGTATCCCTGCAATTCTTGGTGTCATCTCTACACAAAGGCTTCCTTTCCCTTCAAACTCCTTTGATATGGCTCATTCTCTAGATGGCCTTATCCCATGGACTGAATTTGGTAACTCTTCAATTGATTCAAAATTTCAGCAATATGTAACTATTGTTTTCGGTGATTTTCTCCAGGATAGTTTAATGAAAACATATATCAATTTATTTATAGAATAGCTTATACAGAAGTGTTTATGCTATGAGTGCTTATTAGAGCTGATATAAGTTCAGTGTATTTGATTCATTAACTGATGCTAGATTGTAAATGCTGTTTTCAGGTGGAATTATCTCCTTGAAATACAACCGAATTCTTCGTCCAGGTGGAGGATTGGGTTTTGTCCGGTCCACCAGTAAACTACCGAGCCGTAGGTGGCGCGGATGGGAATACGACAGTGGAAGAACAAAGATCAGATATTGAGAAGCTACAAGATTTGCTCACATCAATGTGCTTCAATTATACAACAAAGATGACATTGCTGTAGCAGAAGGCCACAGACACACTTGCTATGATAAGCTTTCAAGAGATAGCTATCTCCAAAATGTGATGACAGCCTTGAACCAGATTCAGGTGGTACCTCCGCTTCGCGCATGTTTTGGTCGTTCCAGACGCATGCAGTACCAGAAATCAGGACTACATTACATGAACAAATGGCCTCAAAGGTTGAATGTAATGCACCTGAAAGGATTCGTGTCAAGTTCAAAGTTCTTCTAGTAGTTTTAGTCATGTATAACAGTAGGTGGAAAAAGCGTGCTCAACACTACAGAAGTTGTTCCTGAACTCTGGAACAGAAAAGGTAAGAATATGTGATTATGGACATGAATACAGCTATGGAGGTTTCTGCTGCATTCCTTGATCAAATGATCCTTTGTTGGGTTATGAATTTAGTGTCTCATCTATAGTCCTAATACACTCCCTGTTGTTGTTCGACCGCGGCCTCATTGGAAACCTTCCATGACTGGTAAATGTTTCAAATTTTGAATTATATGAACCATAAGGTTCATGTGTTTTGTTATGAATGCTTTTTGTGTTATGTCATAAACTAGTATGGTTTGTGTAATGATTTGAATTTCACAGATGACTTGTGCTAGGTGTTAGAGCTTTTTCAACAATATCCTAGAAACTATGACTTACTTCATGCTGATGGACTCTTCACTGCAGAAAGCCACAGGTGAATATGAACTTCAACTAAGTCACATTAAGTTAAAATATGTATAATATAATAATAAAGCACTTAATTTTTCACAAACTATCTTGAGGAATAACTTGAAAACGTAAGTAATAGTTATTATACTGTCTATGATACTGATTAAGCACTTCTGAGACTATTTAAGTAAGAGTCAGTGTGAAAATAGCCCGTGACATGTCCAGTTGATACTTTGGTCTAGATGTAGAAAATGAAGTATGTGATGTTGAAATGGACCGTATCTTAGATACCAGGCGGACAGCTTATATCGAGAGTCAAGTTATTTGCGGACGCAGTTGCAACGATTGCCAAGGGTATGCGATGATATGTCGCAGAAAACACTGAGTATAGGTGAGATGAGAAAGAGAAGATATTGATATGCCGAGAAATAGTTATGGCAGCCATCCCAACTCAGGATCAAGATAAATGTACAAACTCATGAACATGTGAAGTGGTGAGAAAGAGTGGCTATTAGAAATCGTAAATTCCAAGTTAAAGGAAGCAAAGGAACGAATTCAGAGCCATTCTTAACAAAAGATCTATTCATTCTTATTATAATCAATATCAATATATATACAGATCAAGGATCAGTCAGTTCAAATTTTTATCAAATTACTATTGGAAGAACTAGTAACTCAATAATTTGATTGTTAAGGTTATATAGAAGATTTTCTTATAGATAATATTCTTTGTATTGCATCAAATTTAATGTATCAGGTGTATTCCTCTTTGTTTATCTATTTTTGTTGTTGTTATTGTTGTGTAATATCCAACTTTTTCTTCCAAAGTTAATTCATGTGAAGAAATGAAAGTTTCATCTCCCACAGAAAGCATATAATATGCTATATGCAATTTATACAATAATAATTGATACTCTTATGTTGAGTTATGTGTAGATTGTGTTCATTGTTAGTTTGTGACTGAAGTTTTCATATATGTGAAACGTTTTATATTGTTAAAATTATATTTTTCTTTATTCAAATATATGTTCTTTTACTTCAGGAAGAATGTTTACACTCAATAAAATATGGTGTTGAGATACATTGTTGAAAATTTATATTGATACATTTGGCAACAATGATTTATTTTTTTCAAAGTAATAAGATGAGGAAACAAAATAAATTAAAAAAATAAAATAAAACTAGTGGTCTATGAGAGTAAAAGTGGTTGTTCTCACACTATTTTAGTTAAATATTATTATAGGCCTTACATGTTCTAAAAATTCAAAAGTCCAAAGTCTAATATGTTGAATGTAATTTTTTTTGATTTTATTTCTGTGCGTGTTTGACTTAGTTTTGTCAAATTTAAATTGCTTCTTAATATAATTCGGTTATAATTTTTTTATTGAAATGTGAGTTGGCCTCAAACTCACCATCAAAAAAACAATTTATTAGTTTTATTTAAATATTTGATAAATCTTGTCATCTTTTTAAAGAATATATTAATAATTATCGAAGTAAGTTAATGATCAACAGATCAAAATAACAAGATTTACAAAATGATGAACCTAGAAAATTTGTCAGTAATTTTTTTGGATAAAAAGGTTTATCACTATATAAATTTATTGATTAAAAGTCTTATATATAAGCTCACTGATTAATATTATAATGATTCATATTTATAAAAAAACAAGTATTAAAAACTTTATTAAGTGATCTATGACATTAATATGATTTAGCTAAATATACTTTTAGAATTATTATTTTTGAAATATAGTCTAACATGCACCTACACTTAATATTGCAGCCAAGTGGGCAACATAACTATTTCCATTTCTGTGTGATGGTCAAGTGATGTGTTACAACCTAAGAAGACAAGTTGGGGAATCGTGGCAATGTGGCATGGATGCAATTGTCACCTAAACATAACTCACATAGCAACCACCAAATGATATCCCAATTTCCCTGTGCTTCTTGGTCACAAAACAATCCGTTCTTATTTAAAATTAAAAATGAGATAAATGAAAACTTGCACAAAATATAATTATATTACCATGTGCTAAACATATATTATGTGTAATTGGTGAGAACCGAAATAAACATGATAAGAATTGAATATGTCATACGACCTAACGCAAATAAGCAGCCAATAAAGCACCAATTCCTTAAACCACCACCTAATAATATCAGTGAGTGGCCACTGACCTGACCGAATTTTATCCATCAAGTTCGGTCACATGTACATATTCCAAGCAAAATGCTATTGATACATCAGCTACACAAATGGAATCATTAGTCAATAAAATGTTTTATAAATATTAGTCAATAATATTTTTATTGGAATGGGCCGCAACTTAGTCCAATGTAAACTTCATTTAGATCCAACATTTAGATTCTAATACAATGATCCACAATATTTTCAATTTTATTGCCACCCTAAATCTTCTCACATTTTCAATTTCAAACTCAGGTACAATATTTTGTTTCAGCTTTATTATAAAAAAAAAAAAAATTCCCTATGAGAATGTTGAATAATAAAAATATTAAAGGTGACAGCAATGAAATAGAAGTAAGGGAAAAGATGAGAAGCTTAGTATTATCAGCACCATCGAGAGCAATAGATGTAAATAAATATTAAATTATTATAGATATATATTTTTAGTAACGAAAAAAGATCGAACTCAATATAAATAGGGGATGGGAGATTAGTTGGAGTGGAAGAGAAGAAAGAGAGCGAAGGCATATTAGTAGTGGCATAACATTAACATATCTATCATAAAGGGAACGCATCGCATATAAATATAATTGGTATAAACCACGCTCTGTATTTCTTATTCTTATTTCTATTTTCCTGGTCGGCACGGAGCGAATTGAACAAAGAGAGAGAGAAGAGAGAGAGAACTAGGTCATCTATGAAGAAGAAGCTCTGGATTCCACTCTTTCTCGTCCTTCGAGGCGGTCGTTATACTACTTGCTCTCAGGTCTCTCTCTCTCTGCTATATTTGTATCTCTAGATTTTCCTTTCTGCGTTTCAGATCCGATCCGATTTCCTTTCGATTCTTTCCGATTTCTTTTTTTTAATCAGCGTCTGTTTCAATTTTGTTATTCTTTCTGTTTTTCTTAAACGATTTCTTTAATTTATGCGGTTTTATGGTTGACGATTGAAACGGTAATTGCTTTCTGATTGATTTTCGTATGAATTGGATTGTTTTTTTTAATGTTATTTGAACCTGAGTTTGTTGAATTTGGTTTTGGTGATGTATTTTTAGGGATTGTTTTGAGGTTTTTGTGTTGGATTTTGGATTTCGTGTTAATTAGGGTTTGAATATTGGATTCTGTTTGTTATTAGTAGTTGAACGCTTTTAGCTTCCTTAGGATTTCTCCGGTCTATTGAGGTTGACAATCCAGAAAGTGTTTTCGATTGATTGACGCTTCATTGCTTCATCGTATTGAAATTGAAATTTTCCTCCATGTTTATATGATTATGACTTGGTGGATAGTGGTTCTGTTATGCATTTTAAGGTTTTGTTTTTTGTACTTTCGTTTTTGGTAGGGTTTGGAGAGAGAATTATTTTGTGCTTAAGGTAGATGAAAATGTTCTACTCCTTGAGTCTCATGTGCATTGTGGTTATTACTAATATATGCAATGGTTTGTTTTTTGAAGCATGTTCAGATTCGATGAAATGGTGAACTTTTCTCAATTGTATTTTTTGTTTCATGGGGATTTAAAATCTTACCTATTACCATAAAGAATGAATCCTGGATAGAGTTGCTTGTAGGTTATTGTACCTGGAGGAACTTCGATTTTGGAATTTAGTTTCTAGTTGGGACACAATGACTGATTATTTGTGTTTTATCAGTGAAAAATTCAGACTTTGTGCTGGAAATTTGAAATTTAACTGTTATGATATATGATACGAATAAGTGTAAATACAATCAATTTTACTTGGTCACAATCTTAATTACGTTTTTAATAGCATCTGATGTTTCATTTTTTTTGAGAGGCTAGAGACCATTTGAAAATATGTATGTTGGAATTATTAATCTAACCTCCATTCTGTTGCCACCTTCTATTATTGCAGGGTTGTCTGGTTTTGAATCTAAAGGGTTGTGACTTACATTCTAAAATATGGAGGGAATTTGTTTCTCAACAAATTGCTACCAGTATCGGTTTTTTGCATTCCAAGAAGTGCTTGATTGGCGGGTTTTCATCCTTGGGAGTTTTCTTCTGGTTTCCTTTGTCAATTGCACTTAGTGTTCTGTTCATCGTCAATGATCATCAAAGGGTACGTGATGCTAGTTTATTCTGATACAGGTGCTGCATCTTGCACTTGTACAAGTAAGCCTTTATTATTATTCTTCTAAGCAAAAACCAATTTGAAAAGCAGTTTATTGACAAATGTTCCTTTAGCAGTGCATTGCTGACCCAACATTTAGTTAAAACTTCTGGGAAGTCTTCTTCTGGGGTAAGAAGTTTATCTTGGAGAACGTTTATAACATTGCAACCTGTTTCAATTTGCTAAAATATTTAACTCAGCTTATGTTTTCTTTGCAGGGATAAATTATAGTCTGGTGACTGAATATTGGATTCTGGCTGCATCTTTGAGTGAAGCATTTGCATTGAATCAGTACAGACTGTAGTAATTGGAAATTGTCTTCTTTTTGCTCTTGATGGGTATTGATGACAATGCATCAGTTATCTGGCGGTTCTGAAATGAATTATATATTAGATTAGATGAAGTAGATGTTATTTCAGTCCTGAAGTATTGGGTCACAGTGGTTTTATCTAAATGATTAATGCTATTGCAATGATCCATCAATTTGGTGGGACCTGAGAATGTCAGCATGATCTCTGTACTTGTTCATTTCTACCACCTTTGTCCTCCAACCATAACAAAGCCGTGGGTCTATTACTAAAAAACTCTGTGCACCTCTTCCATCAGAACGTTTCTGTTTCTATGCCCTCTTCTGACATGACAGAAAATTGATGGTGGATTTTTTTGGACCAGCAGAAACTTGTTAATTTTATACAGAGAGTATCATCTGCAAGAGATAAATGCTATTTATCTTGTTTTTGTTTACATTTGTTGAATAAAGGAAGTGTTGCTTTGTATTCCGCGGGAAAATGGAGAGGTGAATATTTTTCTGAAGAAAATACTATTTTCCTCATTTTTTGTTGACTATTTTAATATTTTCCCTTGAAACGACAGGTACAAATTAATCAAGGAAGTTGGTGATGGAACATTTGGGAGTGTCTGGAGAGCTATTAGTAAGCAAACTGGTGAAGTTGTAAGTATGCTTTACTGGTTTGATGAAGGTGTGCCCTCCTATTTGATGTCATATTTTTGTCCTAATCAGTTGCAAAATTGCAGGTTGCGATCAAGAAAATGAAGAAAAAATATTACTCCTGGGAGGAGTGTGTAAACCTGAGAGAAGTCAAGGTGCTACATCATACTTGTTTTTCTAGAGCCTTATTTGTTATGTATTATTAGATTCTTTTGTATTTAGTCTCTGATCTCTAGTTTCCCTTGTTGGCAGTCTTTACGAAAAATGAACCACCCAAATATTGTGAAACTGAAGGAAGTTATTCGAGAAAGTGACATTCTGTACTTTGTTTTCGAGTACATGGTAAGTGGCTAAACTCTTTGGCGAAGGGCTGAATTGGCCGGTACAAAAGATCTAATACATTTATTGCTGTCTATTGTTGGGTGACACAGGAATGCAACCTATACCAACTTATGAAAGACAGGGAAAAACTGTTTTCTGAAGGTGAAATTAGGAACTGGTGTTTTCAAGTTTTCCAAGGTCTTGCTTACATGCATCAGCGTGGTTACTTCCACCGTGACCTTAAACCTGGTACTTATTCATGATTTTGATACAGTCCTGATATTGTATGCTTTTTGAAATATCTTTTATATTATATGTAGCTTCAGCTTGTAATGCAAGTGTTGCTACCAGATCATTCCTTGTACTTCTGGCTGCCTAAAAACCTTAATTCCGTATTGTGAGAGAAACATTAGGACATTTATGCTTGTTCTCATAGTCATTGCCAGTCATATGTATAGAACTA
>PGTU02016290.1:0-12171 GCA_002896215.2 Cicer echinospermum | reverse complement strand
GGTAAGAAAATCTCAATGACTTTTGAACAATTCTCCAAGCTGTCAGGATTACCATTCTTTGGAGCAGCTATTGATGGAAGTACAAATCCTGATTCAACTGATGACGCCTGGGAATCATCAGTGGATAGGCATACGACTATTCAGGACATGATGATGGAAGGCTTTGTTGAGAAAGTATCCCTTCCAACCGGTCAGATGAAGGTCCATCATCGTATGGTGATGTATGTGCTAACACGGATGTTAGTAACTCAATCTGGAAATCACGCCGTTGTACAGAGGCTGGATATTATCCTGCTTTGGGGCCTGTACAAGGAGCTCAAGATGAGCTGGGCTTGGATTGTGTTGATGAACATGGTTGAATCAGCACAAGGCAAGCTATTGCTTCCCTACCCCCAGTTAATTACAAAGATTCTGAGACACTTCGAGGTTTCATGTGTCAATGAAGAATCAATTAAAACCACTCTAACCTTTGGTGAATCCATTGTTAATCAGATGCAATTGAAAAGGATCAATGGCATTTGGACAAGGATACCACCAAGTGCTGAACAAGCACAACCAAGTGCTGAACCAACTGAGCCAGCTGAAGCACAATCTGAGCTTTTGGCTAAGCTGCTGGAGCTGATGGAGTCTCAGGCTGACCACAATGCTAGGGTGGAAGCCTCTCTTAGGAAACTCCAAGCAACATTGAACTCAGTAGTTCAAGATATGGATGCCATCCAAGAGCACTTGGGTCTCAAAATGTCTTTTGAAGACATTGTTGAAATTGGCAAGCAAGCAGCTGAAGAACCACATCCTACCAATCTAGAAAGAACTGAACCTCATGGTGAGGAGACACTTGTTGAGGATAATAAGCAGTCTCAACTCTCCATCTAGGTGATAATGCAAGGAGACACAGTCCTGTTTATCTGATTTAGGAATTTCGTTTTTCTTTGTTGCTTTTAATATTTTGTATATATCTTAATGAATATGGTTTTGATTAATCATACTCTCTTGGTACTACTTTTCGACTCAAGACTTAAAAGAGGACGATTTGTACAAATTAATTGTGATTATTCTACATTTTGTGTGATTGGTATTCAAGTTTAACAGTTAAAGTGAGCTATTATGAGGATTATGTGATGCTCTATTATTGCATGAAAGTGATCATGTGAATATGATGATTGATCATGTGATATGATTTGCTCTGATTGTCTATATCCTGATAATGTACCCGATTCTCTGATACCAAAGCTATAATACTTGATTGAAATGAATGAATCGAATCTGTGATTATGTTGTTGAATTATCATAAATCTAAATTCAGGGGAGATTCTAAAATAATCTCAAGTTAACACTGGTGTATGTGTTGTCATTATAATCAAAGAGGGGGTTTGTAAGTCATGAGCTTCCCTGATCATGTTTTTGATTTAATTCCCAAACATACAATACACATGAAGTATTTGATTGATCTAATGATTTGAATTGAGAAACATTTCAGGCAAACAAGCAAACACTATACACTTGGAAAAAAAGCTTGGAACTCAAGGAATCAACCAAAATTGGAGGATGTGCTTGAGAAAGATGCAAATATGTATAGTGTGATCAGTTGTCACAATAGTTATTTTAGTAGACTAATCACTATGATTTCATACTTAAGTATTTGCCAAAGAAAGTAAATCAATCAACTGATAAGTCAATTGATGAATCAATTGGGCAATCGATTATCTGACTCAGAACAAAAGTTTTCACTAAGTAAATCGATTGGGAAATCGATTACTTAAAGGCTTTTTAGTGAAACCTGAGTCCTGGGCTTAATCCAATCAATTGGACAATCGATTGGGACATCAATTGAGTAATCGATTTTGTGATTCGCAGAACCAACCACTTACTAATCAATCATTGCAATCGCATTGTGAAAAAGTTTTCCTCAGGATAAGTTCTGTGATCAACCAAATCCGACTTGCATATGGATTAGTTTCTTAACTACTGTTTTGTGCACATCGCATTAGGTAATGATTGAAGTTAATACACATTTTCAGGAAACATTAAACCGATTGGCACATTAGATTTTGACAATGCTAGGTTCTGAAACAGCCAAATCGATTGAATAAAATGTTAGTGAGTACTGTGACCGAGATTGTACACGCTTGGCATTCATTCATTCAAATTCAACTCTCTCTTCACAATCCTCACCAATTTCCTCAAAGTGTTAGAAAGGTTTATGAATTATCATCTCGAATCCTAGAATCATGCATCAGATACCATAGCTTGAAAAAATTCTGTTAAGCAATCATCTAATGCAGCAAAACACATAATTTTTGGAGATCTTTCGAGTTGTAATGAGGCTTAGGTAAGGGTAGACATTGACGGATAGTAGGCTTTACCACTTGGAGTTAGGCATACATTTCCAGATTATTCTACCATTTTTTATTTTATTTTTTTTTCTTCACCTTTTCATTGTGGAGATTCTTAAACAATGACAAAAGAACAAAGAAGATATTATTTACCAAAGTACGCAAACTCATTTTTTTTTCTTTTTCATCTTTTCCTTTTTCTTTTTCTTCTTTTTTTTCTTTTTATTTCTTTTTGTGAGAATAACCACCCCAAACTTAAAAAGTTGATATCCCATGAGCAACCCCGAACTTAGAATTTTATCAAGACAAAATTTTTTTTCTACCTAACTCCAAGTAAGGTGATTTAATTAAAGTCAGGTGTTTGGCTTGTAATGTGGCTAGTAACCGAAATAAAAGGGCAAGGCTCAAAGGGGCTAGCAAAGGTTAAAATTTTCATAGGGTAGTTAGAAAGGCTCAAACGACCAATAAAATTGCCTCAATGTATGCATAAATTACAAGTGATGCAAGTCAGAATTAGTGCAAGTTTAGAGGGATAACACATGTCTGGATAATCCACACAACAAAGAAATTTTAAGTGTTAGGCTCAAAAGCTCACAGCTAGGTATATAGTGACGAGTATAGAACAATCAAAATAAACCAACACTGCTTGGCTTCGAAGTTAAATTTTTATTTTTGAAAAATTGATGCGCATATTAGCTCTCAACCATTTAGTAATCAGAATGCCATGTTAGGAAGGCTTGTCGACTTGAGCAATAACATAATTAAGAAATGAATTTTAACTTGCAAAATCACAAAATAGAAATTTAAGATCAGTGCAAGTTATTACCAACTGTTTTATCAAGTAACATTTAGTGAAATGAACAAAAAAGAAGCATGAAGAACAAAAGTCAACATACACTGACATTAAACAAAGACAAGCGAGAAACCGAAAGCAACAGGACAAACAACAAAAGAAAAGGAAAAGAAAGGAGAAAAAAATTCAAAACACAAAGAAATAAACTTCTCTAGTTTAGCAAGTTCACGGATTCCTCGTTTAGATCGTCTGCTCTGTTCCGCTATGGTCTGGTGTCTGTGACGTGTGAATAAATTAGCATAAACATGCCTCCTGGTGTCTGTTGAGGAGGCAAATGCTCGATAGAGGAATGTCATCCCATTTAATCTGGCATGTCCATCTCGCGATCAATCATCACTTGTTCCATCATAGTTTCCAATCTATCTGATTCATTCTCTTGACGACTGGATGAGTGTGGAGGGTGGTGCTGGTTCTTGTGTCTCAGTATATTTTTCCTCTGCTGGAATTGCTGCTGTGAGGAGAGAGGAGGGGGTTGCTGATAATCATAGAGTGTTTTGTTATCCTCATCTGGCATATCTGGAGTAGCTGGTTTCAACATTTTCTTCCGCCCTGTTTGGTACCACTCGCACCAGCTCACATATTTGCCTATCAGGGAAGGCTGATGGAAGTAGCCTATTGGGTGATTTCAAGAATGGGTGTCCCTGATATCCTTAGTATTAACAGCCACATTAATTCCTGTCACCTTTTAAGATAACAGTATTAGACATGCTCTTTGAAGGTCTTATATCAGACACATTGAACATGGCATGGTGTTGATGGACCAAAAGTACTCCATGCTTTAGCAGTCGGTTGTGAGGTCCACCTGAGCGTAATTTCGAACTGCCTCTCTATTCTACCCAATATGTGCCTGGTCTGCATAAATAGCGTAGGATTTCCTGACTGCTGTCTTCTTATACGTTGTGTTTCATAGCTAGAGCACGGCAATCACCTATATTCGGCAGGCCAAACATGTCATTGATGACTTTGAGGTGTAATGGTACTCTTTTTCCCTCACGTAAATCTACAATTGGTCAAATCGGAATGGTTGGTCAGAACTTTAGACAAAGATGCATTAGATACGATCCGCAGCTAATGACTTTCTCAGCTGTGGTTACAATTGTGGTCAGCCTTCTCCTCCTCTGGAAGCATCATAGCTGGATGTCAACAAATTCACCGTCTTCCACTGAATTTTTTTCACTTACAAACTTGTGGACTGCGGGAGTTGGCATGTATTCCCTGTGTTGCCTGGTTCTGAAATAGGAATGCATCGTGTTGTGGGGCGGAAGATGTAGCTGCAACCTAGTTCGTTTGTTTTTGTTGGGTTGCCATTCGTCTGAAAAAAACAGTAATACCCACTTTCAGAATATTCAATGAGAGCTACTTAATTTAGGTACGGTCTATCTTGGAAAAATAACATCATAACATGGCCATGAGTTTTGTCTACCTTGGTTGTGTCATTCGACAAACAGTTGGAATCAAGATATAAAGGTTGTGACATTTTATCAAACAGTTGGAATGCAAGCATAGTAATGTTATGACATTTTTCAACATTTGAATGCAGGCATAATATGATTGTGACATTTTATCTAAACAGTTGGATGCAGGCATATAATGATTTGACATTTTATCAAACAGTTGGATGCAAGCATAGTAATTGATGAACACCCCATCCTCGCACATCTAACCGCATTCAATTCTTTAAACAAACATGTGTGCATGCATAATGTAATACATTTAGCATAGATTCAAATTTAAAAGAGAAAAACCCACATGCATCAGTAAACAAGAATGAGTTGCTATTTAAGAGCTTGGGGAACTTACTTGAGGATTGGATGATTGGGATAAAGATAAGAAACTTATTGAGGATGAGACAATTTTCGAGATTGTGTGCAAGGAGGAGCTTGACCTTCAATGATAAGGTGTATGTGAGAGATAGGAAGTGACTTATTGTAGTGTTAAAATAGGCCTCAGAATTGCCAGGATGTCTGTGGGAATGCGCTTCAAGCGCCCAGGCGCGCTCCAAGCGCGTGTTGGCAGTAGTGGATCTGGGAAATGCGCTTCAAGCGCTCAGGGGCGCTCCAGGCGCGCGTTGGCAGTAAGAGGAAGCTGGGAATGCGCTTCAAGCGCCCAGGGCGCTCCAGGGCGCGTTCCCAGTAGAGGAAGCTGGGAGAATGCGCTTCAAGCGCCCCAGCGGTCTCAGGCGCGCTTCACTCTGAATTGCGCTTCAGGCGGCAGGGGTGCGCTTTAGGCGCATTTTTTCCCTTCTCAACTGAAAAAAAACACTCCCTAACACATTTATGAGTTTCTTGCCTATACTAAACATCAAGAATGAATGAAATTAGTATTCAAAACTAAATTGAAAGTAAATAAGTACATGGAATTAAAATGCAAAGGATATAAGTTGGGTTGCCTCCAATAAGCTTGTTTTGTGTCCTAAAGCTTGACAAATCATTCTTCAAAAGATGGCAACCAGATGGATGGACTCCATCGAAGTTTTTTGATCTTCCCCGAAATACGGATTGAGTCTTTGTCATTGACCTTTGAGTTCCGATCGGCAGTGTACATCTTTCACTCGACGGCACCTGTGTGGAAATACTTGGTTCCTTGAAAGGCGACACTTGACTTTATGTTTTCCGGAACAACTCATCTTGAGTTGAATAGGAGAACTAGTTCTCCTTCTTGGAATTCCTTGAATTTGATTTTTTTGTCATGCCATTTCTTGGTTTTATCTTATATATTTTGGCATTCTATATAAGCACATTCCGGAATTCCTCTAACTCGTGAAGTTGAAGATTCTGCCTCTCCCGCCTTGCCTGAGTCAAAGTTCAAGTACTTCGTCGCCCAATTGCTCGATGTTCAAGTTCGAGAGGTAGATGACAAGCTTTACCATACAAATTTGATACGGTGACATACCAGGGAGGTCTTAAAAGCTGTTCGGTAGGCCAAAGTGCATCATCAAGTTTCGTTGACCATTCTTTTCGTGAGGCAGTTACTGTGTTTTCTAGGATTCGTTTAAGCTGCCTGTTGGAATTCAACTTGCCACTGTTTGTGGATGGTATGGGGTTGCCACTCTATGATGCACATTATATTTTTTAGAAAGGTATTCCATATTCCGTATAGAAAATGGGTGCTTCGTCACTGATCAAGCTCGAGGACGCGAAGCGACAGCGATATGTTCTCTTTGAGAAGGTGATAACCTGTTCGAATCATTTGTTGGAGTAGCTATTCTTCACCCATTTTGAGACATAATCCACGCCACCAAAATATAAACTTTGTTATATGAGATGGGAATGGACCTGAATCAATACCCACACATCGAACACTTCTCTTCTAATAAGGATTTTGTGGATCTCATCCCTTTTTGAGATGTTACCGGTGCGCTGGCACGATCGCATTTTCACATAGTTGAATGTATCTTTGAATATGAAGGCAAGAACAGCCCGATTGTAGAACTCTTGCTGCAGTTCGGTAACCACTGAAATGACCATACTCGGAGTCGTGCAGTGCCACATTACCTTTTCTTGCTCC
Organism: Cicer echinospermum; assembly: GCA_002896215.2. Taxonomy (NCBI): domain Eukaryota; kingdom Viridiplantae; phylum Streptophyta; class Magnoliopsida; order Fabales; family Fabaceae; genus Cicer; species Cicer echinospermum. The sequence continues at coordinate 5,478 of PGTU02016290.1, read as the reverse complement.
TCCTCGAGCACACATCTTCGCAACAGCCCATCCACTCCTCTTTTGTAGCAGAAAGGGTTATCCATACATAGAATTTGGACGTGGATAAACTTCTTTCGTTGTTGTAAGTAAAATCAGATGGGATTGTACCCCACCTTGAAATTAGCAAGTCGCAAACCAAGGTAACCGTGGTATGGAAAGATGTGCTCATCAGCAAATATCTCGAATCGTGTCTGATGTCCTCATTTCCTCTCAACTTTCCAATCGAGATAGGTGGTGAGCCACATGTTCTCTGACTCCTTTTTATCCCGGATCTCAATGTCAAATTCTTGTAGTAATAGGATCCATTAGCAACTGTGTTTTTGATCCTGCTTAGTAAACAATACTCAAGGCAGCCATGATCAGTTGTACCAATTAACTTTCGATCCTAATAATAAGACCTGAAATTTATCAAAAGCATAGACTACAGCTAATAATCTTTCAGTTGAGCATATTGTGTGTGCTGATTTTAAACATGATAGCATAGTAGATCACATGCACATCTTGTCTTTTCTTTGTCCAGAACTGCCCCAATAGCACTGTCACTTGCATCAACATGATTTCAAGGCAGTGACCAGTCAGGTGCAGCGATGATGGGGGCAGTTATCAGATGGTTTTTCAAATTGGTTAAAGCATGCAAGAAAATCTTCATTGAATTTGAAGGTGTGTCTTTCGCAAGTACAGTTGTAGTGGTTTGCATTTTGAATAAGTATTTATAAACCTTCTATAAAATCGCATGCCTAAAAAGTTCTAATGCCTTTCTCGTTGGTAGGGGGGGAAGTTTTTCAATCACTTCAACTTGCCTTGTCTACTCGATCCCTTGTGGGAGATTCGTGGCTAAACCAATTCCTCCCTTACTAAATGACATTTCTCCCAATTTAAGGACCAAGTTAGATTTTTCACCAACACCTTTCTAATACAAGAGTAGATTAATCAAACAGTTATCAAGGATGGAGCCAAATACAGAGAAAGTCGTCCATGAATACCTCATATGTTTCTCACATCATATCCAGAAATATGACATCATGCACCTTGAATGTGGCTTGGCCATTACACAATCCAAATGCATTCTTCGATAAGCAATACCCATACGGCACACTTAATGCAGTTTTCTCTTGATCCCGGTTACGTATCTGATTATATCCCTGAAGTAACCGTCTAGAAGCAGTAATGCTCATGTCCAGACTAACCGATCAAGCATCTGACATGAAAGGGAGCGGGGAATGATCTCCTCGTGGCATGTCAATTCCTGTAATCAATAACACACTCCTCAGACCTGTAACGTCGAGTAGGATACTGTTCTTTTCATTTGTGATGACAGTCTTCAGCCTTTTTTGGTACCATTGAGGGATCACAAGGGCTATCTGATGTATATGATCCGGTTCTAGTACTTTTACCCACCTCTTCCTGATATCTTTCATACCGGATCATTCCCTTTGGGGTTGTACTACGGTTTGTGATTGTCTTCCATGAGGATTTTGCATACAAAGTCGGACTTTTCCCTTCATATCTAATGGACCAACAATACACTCTTTGCTTCGCAAAATTTCAACACTTATCTTCTTGTAACTCGCTTAAGCTTGCATAATTATGGCTGGATTTTTTTCTTCTTCACCGGAATACATATTTCAAATGAGAGGCAGCTGCTTGAGTTCAATCAGTGTGTCTTTTCTCAACGGATTTGTCTCTTTCCTTTCAAGTTTCCCACTAGTAGGAAAACGGGGAGAGTAGATGGTGATGCTTCTAAATGGCCCACACTCCTTCATCTTTGGTTCACTTTTTGATGACATCTTGGTAGACATTAACTCTTTTCTAATGGCGGTGGGTGTTTGATGCTTTTATTTTTATTTGCTATCTCATCTAAAATCTCGATTCGATTGCACCTTCTCTTCTTTTGAGTGTTTCCATGGCTTTTAGATGTTAAAAGTGACGGTTCTTCATTTACTTTCAAGGTTAAGGTGCCATCTGCTACATCAATCATAACTCTCCCTGTTGCCAAGAGCGGCCTCCCAAAATCAAAAGGAATGTCGTTGTCTTCCTCCATATCTAGTACCACAAAATTCTGGAAAAATGACTTGTCCAACTTAACCAACAATCTTCACCACTCCATAGGGATGTTTCACGAGCAGTCCGCAAACTGTAGCATCAGTTGTGTATCCTTGACTTTTCCAAATGCCAATTTTGTATATTGAAAGGGGCATAAGATTACACTAGCCCAAGATCGCACAAAGCCTTCCCAAAAGTTCTATTTCAATAGCGCACGAGATTGAGAAGCTCAGGGTCCTTGAGCTTCGGGGGCAGCTTCCTTTCTAGTATAGCACACACTCTCAGTAAGCATAATTGTTTCACCGCCGATTTTTCTTTTTTTCGACAGATATCCTTCATGAACTTAGATATGTCTGGATCTGCTCCAGTGCTTCTGCAAAAGGGGATGTTAATATGTAATTTTTAAAAACATCAAGAACTTACCAAATTGCTTTTCAGTTTCATTCCTCCTTAATCTTTGAGGGAATGGAAGTCGAATTTCTAGTTTGGCAGTGTTCCCCTTTTTGTACCACGGGTTTCTTCCTGCTTCAATAGCGATGTGCTCTCAACCGATATTGTGTGACATTTCCTGCCCGTGATTGAGTCAAGGTCTTCTCCCTGTCGGCTCAGGTGGTACTTTGTTCTCTCACATTGCCTCCTCGTGGTCACTGCATTAACATTGTATTTTGGGTTCATAGGCATTGTGTCACTAGGTATTTCAGACGTTCTTTGTGCCATTGTTGAGCAAGTTGACCCATTTGAGTCTCCAAGATTTTTTATTGATGCAGAGTGATTTTCTGGACGGCTTTGACTCCCATGAAGGATTGGCTTGTAACTAGTTTTTCATAGCGCTCTCCAAGCGCTTTCTGTGGGAATTGGTTTGGTTGAGCTCTTTGTGCCCTGAGAATCTACCTTGTTGATCTCTCAGAAAATTCGGAATGATTTTCACGGGTTTATGTATTAGAGTAGGGGTTATTCTTCTGTGTTATTACTCACAAATCAGTTGCATTCTTCTTATCATAATCATCCAGTGTTCACACTCCAGTTTAGTGTGCTCATCCACAAATGTTAGTAGTTGCTTTAGTAATTTGCCGGGGCTTGATGGTTGTATATTAGTCTGCATTCCCTTTTTTATCTCAGTGGCGAAACTCTTCCTTCGATGTAGCCGTTGGACTAACCACATACATTCATTCATTCACCACTTGTCTGATCACCACTTATGTCATACAAATCATTTGTTCATTTGATGCCATGATCAATATCTTTCGTGCTTCTGCTGCGGTTTTTGTAATTCAAAGAACACCAGCTGTGGATCCAAACATAATCTAGTGCTCGCCTCAAACATTACAGAATATTTGCATTTGGGAGTGTGTCATAAGCATGATAGGCCATCGGGTAGTAGCTTTTGAATTCCCTGTAGTGTAGAAGAGATTCCCCCTCTTTCTGTTTGTAACCGGTGATTTCTTGCCTCTTTCTAACGAACATGGCTGGGGGGAAATATTGTTCCAATAACTTATCCTCAAGATCATCCCATGTGGTGATGCTGTCGGCGGGGAATGAAAGAAACCACTCCTTAGCATCATCTATCAAAGAGAATGGGAATAGCTTCAATTTCTTGGTTTCCTCAGACAAACCATCCACCTTCACTGTTTCACATAACTCAAAGAAATTTGTGAGGTGTCTATTAGTGTCTTCGTTATGTCTACCGGCAAAATGAATTTCCCTCAACTCTCGGTATAGAGCAGGACTTATTTCAAACTTATTGACTGTAACCGGTTGGTGATGAATGGGTAATCGAGCACGATTTCTAATTCGATTCCCATATTCTCCGAGAGTACGTTCTGGTGGTGGTAGGTCGGCCATTTCAGTAAATATGACACAATCACCCAAAACCTCTTCTTCCACAACTAACTGTCTTTCCCTTCGTCTCCTTTCTCGAGCCGCCTTTCGATGTGCCTTTGCTGTTTTTTCAATTTCTGGATCAAAGATAAGCTCAGCTGAGGACTGGCCTCGCATACAAGGTTAGACAGATTGTGAGTAATGAAGAAAAATAAATGACTAAGTAAAAACAGACAGTTTTAAAGCAAATTTTTTTTTTGTTGAAATAAAATAAAAGAAAAATTTTTATTGCAGAGCAAAAAATTTCAATTCAGTAAATAAATTAAATTCAATAGTGAATTGGCAATCCCCGACAACGGCGCCAAAAACTTGATATCGTTTCAGCAAGTGTACTGAATCGTTGCAAGTAATAATTAAAACGGTAGTACCGAGTGTCGAACTCAAGGATTGCGTTTTACTATTGAATTATATTTAGTTACTAAAGTTGAACAAAAAGTTCCCAAGTTGATTGAAATAATAATTAAAATTGACAGCAGTAGTAAAATTGATCTTTTATAATGAGAAAAATGTCAGGGATGAGTTTCACTTCGAATCCAACCTTTGTGTCTAATTTGATCCTAGTTACTGAATTCCTTTATTGAATTATTACCGAATTCTCTTTATTATTCTTGCCCTAATGTCTTAGTGACCGAACCTTTAATTCCAAAGTAACCCCTAATTCCTTAGTGGATTTAAGATTAGAATTAAGCATTACCGTATAGAAATTCTCTTGTAAATTATTGCTTTGCAACTAATTTAATTGGTTTCATGACCTGCATCTATCCCTATACTACAAATTCATGAATTTCTCATCTCAAGCATTCGTAAAGTCCACTTCCGTTTCAAAATACAAATCGTAGAATATTTTAATGTTGATCAAGCAATAAAAAGCATTAAGCACAGAGATGAGAAAAACAATTCAATAAACTCATTCATATAACTAGAAATCAAATCAGAAAAATAAGGGTTTCATCTGGTTACACTCATCCCTAACAAATAGGGTTTAGTTACTCATGACAGAGATACAAAAGATAAGGATTAAAGAAGAATTACAAGAATGATTCATGGATGATTCTTGATAAAACTGCTTCAATGGCGTTAGAAACGGCCGTCTTTGAGTTTCTATGCTAGGGCACAAGTCTCCCAAGTTCCCCAGAGTCAAAAAGATCCCTAAAATAGTAAAAATCTGCGTTTTTATGATTCTGGTGCGCGTCGCGCGCCTCAGGCGCGGAAAAACGCGCTCCAAGCGCGCGTTGGCAGAGCCTGATGCTGAGAAATGCGCTCCAAGCGCTCAGGACGCGCTCCAGGCGCATTTCATCTGCTGTCTGATGTATTTTGCATTTGTCTCATCTTTTGCTTCTGAATTGGGTCCCGGTGTCTTCATGAAAGTTGTAGATATGGATCTTAGCTTTCATTAGCACTTGGAATGACACTAATTGGACATCTAGAACTCCAGATATGGCTGAAATACTCCACATATGTCATGTTGATTTTTCACCAAAATTCAGCACTGCACTAAAACAAAACGCAATGTAAAATTACGACAAATTCCTACTT
>PGTU02016287.1:0-10548 GCA_002896215.2 Cicer echinospermum | reverse complement strand
CCTGATTTGAAAAGTTTAAGAGACATCAGCAATCAAATGAAAACTATACAACGTGATAGTTTCTTTCTCAAATATGGGAAGATCTTAAATCTCTTGACAGTAAATGTGCAAACGGGGGCCCTCACGGCTTTGGCTCAGTATTACGACCCTCTCTTAAGATGTTTCACCTTTCAAGACTTTCAGTTGGCCCCGACATTAGAGGAATTTGAGCGAATATTGGGTTACCCCTTAGAGAAAGGAAATCCTTATCGATATACTGGGCAACCACCTAGTTTGGATGCAATTTCTGAAGTGTTGAAAATCGACATAAGAGAGTTGGCAAGTACAAAAGAAGAAAAAGGAGCCATTCATGGTTTTTTCGAGAAAATATCTAGAGCAAAAGTGCCACGATTTAGCCGTTAAAAAAGAATGGAGTGCTTTTATAGACGTTTTGGCTCTAATCATCTATGGTATTGTTTTATTCCCAAACCTTGACAATTTTGTTGATTTTGCTGCTATCAATGTCTTCTTATCTTTTAACAAACATAAGCAAAATCCAGTTCCCGCGATTCTTGCTGATGTATACTACTCTCTACATATGCGACATGAGAGAAAGGGGGAACAATTTTGTGTTGTGCTCCAGTGCTGTATATCTGGTTTATGTCTCATATGTTCAAGAAAGGGTATCATATTGGAATTAAAGATAATCGTGAATGGGCTCAAAGTATAGCTAGCCTTACTGGAGATACAATTTCATGGTATCACAGAGAACAAGGGGTGGAGGAATAATATGTCAATGCGGAGATTTTCCAAATGTGCCTCTCATGGGAACCAAAGGATGTATTAATTACAATCCAGCGGTAGCTTTGAGATAGCTTGGCTACCCTATGTTGAAAAAACCAGATGATAAGTCATTGGAAGCTTTTATTTTGCACAATACGGGTATAGTAGACCCACCGATGTTGCGAAGGATAAGTCGAGCTTGGAGAAGATCATCAGAAAAGGAAAAGCACTTGGATGCAGAAGTTGCAGCACAAAAGAACCCTATCAACAACGGGTAAAAAATAGAGTCCAAGAAATTAAGCTGCCTTTCCACAGTACCCCTCAAATGATCAGGAAATGCCTGAACCTATTCTTGTTTGCAAATGAAGAGATAGAAGAACTCAAAGCATCACTGCTAAAATCTGAAGAGGAGAAAAAAGAGCTGCAAGCGAAGTTAGAAAAAGTCACCCAAGAGAATGAGAACTTACGATCAGAAAACACTTGTAAAAGTCAATTTATTGAAAAAAGTAACAAGAGGTTTAAAGTTGAAAAAGAAAATAAACTTGACATACAAGATTGTTTGAGAGGTGCAAATGAAGAGTTAGATGTGCGAAAGCAAGAAAAGAATGCAGCTATCGAAGAGACCTATATGTGGAAGCAGTTGTGGTCAAAATCAGCAAGCTCTGAGAAGAAGATAAAAAAAGAGTTTGAGGATTTAAAGAAACAACTTAAAGAAATGGTAGCTGAGTATGAGACTCAAGTAAGGAACGAGAGGCAACACAATGAAGAAATTGAAGAATTACTTTAAAAACATCAAGACGAACTAAGAATAGAAATGGAGAATTCTAGTGAGCTGAAGAATTACATCGATTACCAAGAAAAGATCTATAGTGACCTAAAGGACGAAACCATATATTGGGAGGATCGATTTATGACGTTGCTAGGTCAATTAAAGAATCAAGAGGTCTATAAAGAGTTGGAAGATAAAGGAAGACATTGGAAAGACTGCTTTTCAAAATTGGCAATGCTAGCTAATCAAGCAGTCTTAAAAAATTCCAACACATCTAAGAGAGATTGATGCGGTAATGCATCCATTGAATACTCCAGTCAAATTCTACAAGTTCGTTGAATATTGCAAAAATTTGATAGAAGAATTGGAGGAAAAGATTGGTTGTCCTATTAGAAGAGAAGATTGAAATCCCATAGTCAATGTAGTTTTTAATTTGAATATGATGTACTCTTTTTCTTATCAATGAAGGATTTTCTATTTTGATTTCCAGTCCTCATATTTTCTTCACTAATAATTTGTTCTTGCCTAAGGCGTATGATTCCCCAATATCCAACCATCAGAAGTCACTAATTGATTTCATTTCCATCACATTCATATTTTAATACTCATAGAATTTTTTATTTTCAATTTATTTATTTTATTTTTTTAATTTTTATTATTTTTATTTTTATTTATTTAAAAAAAAACAGAAAACGCAAAGAAAAAAACTCAACAAAGCTGTTTCCCCGACACCCTTATCGAACGCGTGCGAATTCCAAGATCATGGATGAACTCGAGCAAAACCAAGAGGTGATAAGAGCGGATGTCAACCAACTGAAAGAAAAATTTGATCGAATTCTGGAAGCTATACAAGCTTTGGCAAGGAAGGAGAATACAGATGGGGATCCTCAGATTGTAAATGAAGAACACCAAACTACTCCTTCTCACCCACCAGGTTTTACCCCGACTAACGAACAATTCCGCACAACAGCTATGCAATTTCCTATATATGGTCTCCCACCTGGTTATACTCCGCCTGTAGTCATCAACCCCATAAAAAATAACCAAAACCACTCAGCTGTCGATCCCCAAAACTTAAACCAATCACAAATCCCTCCTCATCTGGGATATATGCCACCCCAAAACACTATACCACAGAAAATATTCCATATAGTGTATCTCAAGTGCCCCATTTTGATGTTAACGGGAATTGGCATCAACGTCACATTGGGGATGATACACAATCAAAGGAAAAATTTCATGTCTTAGAAGAGAGAATCAAAGCAATTGAGGGCATAATGTTTATGGTCTCGAAGCTTTCGACATGTGTTTGGTTCCTGATGTGACTATCCCTCCAAAATTCAAAGTTCCCGACTTTGAAAAATACAAAGGCAACACATGTCCTAAAAATCATCTAACTATGTATTGCAGAGAAAATGGCTTCTCATGCTCATAACGATAAACTTCTCATTCATTTCTTTCAAGATAGTTTGAGTGGGGCATCGTCAAGTTGGTATATGCATCTTGAACGAAGTCGTATTTGTTCATGGAAAGACTTGGCCGATGCCTTCTTGAGGCAATACAGGTACAACATCGACATGGCCCCTGATAGGATGCAATTGCAAAATTCATCGAAAAAGGACAATGAATCTCTCAAAGAATATGTACAGCGGTGGAGGGAAATGGCATCACAAGTGGAACCTCCCTTATCTGAAAGAGAAATGGTTGGTATGTTTATGGATACTCTCCAGTCGCCTTTTTATGATAAGATGATTGGGAGTATATCATCAAACTTTTCTAATCTGGTCATGATAGGAGAAAGGATAGAAAGTGGGATGAGGAGTGGAAAGATCGTATGTGCAGCAACCGGCATAAAAGACCCCAAACGACATTCACAAAAAAGAAAGAAGGGGACGCTAATGCTGTAATGGTAAACCCCAAAGTCTCCTATTTTCCACCCATCAATTCTTATCGACCCCCAAACTTCCAGCCCCAATATCACAAACTCCTTACATTCCTTATCCATATGTGGCTGCAACCACACAAGCTTCATACCCTCAATATCACCCTTCAAGACCACCTTTTTATCAACCACCACCTACCTCATTTTCCCAACAAAGTCAATGGAACCAAAATCCAATCTCAAATCACTACAGACCACCTGTCAATCAAAAAAGGACAACCCGTTTTGACCCAATTCCTGTCACGTACAGTCAGTTGTTGCCTTACTTACTCCAAAATTCAATGGTAGTCATGAGGCCACTGAAACCTCTAGAACCACCATTTCCGAAATGGTATAATCCAAACGCCAAATGTGAATACCATGCTGGAGCGTGGGGCATTCTGTCGAAGATGGTCAAGCCTTAAAAACTAAAGTGCAAGAATTGATCAATGCAAAATGGCTTACCTTCAAGGAAGATGGTCCCAACGTGGGGAATAATCCTTTGCCGGGTCACGGAGATACCGTTGTCAATCTCATTGAAGAAGAGATGGACCAGTACACAAAAGATGATTATGTATCGACCATAGATCCATGCATGGAAAAAAATAGATCTTTTCCAAGACCATTGGAAATCCTCTATAGAAAAGAGAATCCTAAGCCAATTCATAGTGGGAAAAATGCAATAATTGTTCAAGCACCAACCTCTTTTCCTTATGAAAATAACAAAGCGGTTCCATGGAGTTATGAAGTCACATCCCATTTAGTAAATCATCAATCATGTGATATCTTTAAGCCTCATGGTACTGATATCACCAATATTTCAGGGATTGGCGGGATGACCCGAAGTGGTCGAGTATACACTCCTGAAGAACTTAGGAAAAAGGAAGGTTGTGGAGAAAAAGGGAAGGATGTTGTGTATCATGCCATAAAAGGATCAGAAACTTGCAAAAAAGACAATACTTGAAGAAGAAGCTAATGAATTTTTGAAGTTTATCAAGCAAAGCGAGTATAAGGTGGTAGATCAACTAAATCAAACCCCTTCTAAGATCTCTGTTCTTTCTTTGTTATTAAACTCTGAAGCACATAGAAAGGCACTGATGAAAGTTTTTAAACGAGGCCCATGTTACTCATGATATCACCGTTGACCAATTTGATGGATTTGTCGGTAATATCACCGCCTGTAACGGGTTGAGTTTTAGTGATGTTGAATTACCAGCTGAAGGGGTGGAGCATAATAAAGCACTACACATCTCTGTGAAATGTCATGATCATATTCTTGCGCGAGTGCTAGTTGATAATGGTTCATCGTTAAATGTCATGCCAAAATCAACACTATCAAAACTATTTGTTGATGGGGCTTGTTTGAAGCCAAGTGCTATGGTGGTGAAAGCATTTGACGGGTCCAGAAGACAAGTTATTGGTGAGATTGACCTGCCGATTCAAATCGGACCCCATAACTTTGGAATAACTTTTCAAGTGATGGATATTAAGCCGGCGTACAGTTGCCTTTTAGGGAGACCGTGGATTCACGCTGCTGGAGCAGTGACATCCACTCTTCATCAAAAGCTAAAGTTTATAGTGAACAATAAACTGGTGATAATATCTGCGGAAGAAGATATGATAGTGAGTCATCTATCTTCTACAGGCTACATTGAAGACATAGAGGAAGCCATTGAGACTTCCTTCCAAGCATTAGAAATCGCCAACGCTGTCTTCATGGGTGAAGGATTTCGTTTAAAAGAACCAAAATTATCTACCACTTCATTGAAGGCTACAAAATTCATGTTGGAAGAAGGAGTTTTTGTTAAATTCGGGAAATTAATAGAAATACCAGAAAAGAAGGATAAGTACGGGTTGGGATATATACCTACCAAAGCTGATCAAGAGAACGCTGTAAAGGAAAAACGAGAAAGCAAGCTAGCTCGTTGGGAAAACCGGGTACCAAATTCACAAAAGATCCCTATTTGTGACATTCGTCAAACCTTTCAAAGTGCTGGAATAATATATGTTGATCAAGTGGCTGTTGTAGAAGAGGATCGTGTTGATGATGATACCCTCAAGCTAGTGTACCCTTGTCCTCCAAACACCAATCTCAACAATTGGAAGATCATCGAGTTTCCCGTGTTTGTTAATTCGTGTTCAAAGTAATTATGTATTTTTAACTCCTTTTGCTCTGCCCAAGGCTATAAGGATAACTAGTTAGGGCATATGTATTTCAATTCCGTACTTATTATCAATAAATGCATTTTTGAATTCTCCAACTGGTTTTGTTTTTTCTCTTTTCTCTTTTCTCTTTCTTTTGGCAATCCTTATTCATATTTTCTTTTTTTCCTTTTTTCTTCTTAATTTAAACAATGCAGAGTCGAAAAATGAATATGTTGAAAATAGCAGCGCTAGAACCATTTCTTGTAATTTTGAATGTCTGATTAATCATGCTGATGAGGATTGTGAAGACGATTGTGAGCTTCCCCCAGAATTAGAAAGATTAATTGAACAGGAAGCTAAGATAATCCAACCCTATCAAGAACCTGTTGAGGTGATCAATTTAGGGACTGAGCGTGATAAAAAAGAAGTTAAAATTGGTATGTCTATGAAAGAAAGTGAGCGAGAAAAGTTGGTTAAACTTTTAATTGATTATGTGGATGTCTTTGCATGGTCATATCAGGATATGCCTGGGCTAGATACTAACATAGTTGAACACAAGCTACCACTCAAGCCTAAATGTGCTCCAATTAAACAAAAATTGAGGAGGATGAGGCCTGATATGTCACTTAAAATTAGAGAAGAAGTCAAGAAACAATTTGATGATGGTTTCTTAGCTGTGGCAAAATATCCTCAATGGGTTGCTAACGTTGTTCCGGTTCCAAAGAAAGATGGAAAAGTTCGAACGTGTGTTGATTATCGGGATTTAAATAAAGCTAGTCCAAAAGATGATTTTCCTTTGCCTCACATTGATGTCCTAGTAGATAGCACTGCTCAATATTCTCTTTTCTCCTTCATGGATGGTTTCTCAGGGTATAATCAAATCAAGATGGCTCCCGAAGATATGGAGAAAACTACATTCATTACACAATGGGGGACTTTCTGTTATAAAGTGATGCCATTTGGATTGAAGAATGCTGGGGCAACCTATCAAAGAGCAATGGTAACTTTGTTTCATGACATGATGCATAAGGAAATAGAGGTTTACGTGGATGACATGATTGCAAAATCTCAGACCGAAGAAGAACATGTTATTAACCTTCAAAAGTTGTTTGTGCGACTAAGGAAGTTCAGACTCCGTTTAAACCCTGCTAAATGCACTTTTGGTGTAAGATCAGGCAAGTTACTTGGGTTTATCGTTAGTCAAAAAAGGGATAGAAGTGGATCCAGATAAAGTAAGAGCAATACAAGAAATGCCTGCTCACGCACGGAAAAAGAAGTTTGTGGCTTTTTGGGCAGATTGAATTACATTGCCAGGTTCATATCGCATCTCATCGCTACATGCGAGCCAATTTTCAAGTTGTTGCACAAAGACCAAAAGGTTGAATGGAATGATAATTGTCAAAAAGCTTTCGAAAAGATTAAACAGTACTTGTCAAAACCTCCAATCTTAGTGCCTCTTGTTCCTGGGAAACCTCTTATTATGTATCTGACAGTACTTGACGATTCAATGGGTTGTGTATTGGGGCAGCATGATGAATCTGGTAAGAAAGAACATGCTATTTATTATTTGAGCAAAAAGTTCACTAGCTGTGAAACGAGGTATTCACTACTTGAACGAACATCTTGCGCATTAGCATGGGCTGCTCGTCGGTTAAGGCAATACATGTTATGTCATACAACTTGGTTGGTGTCTAAAAGGGATCCAATTAAGTATATCTTTGAGAAACCGGGTCTTACTGAAGGATTGCCCGTTGGCAGATGTTGCTATCAGAATACAATTTGGTATACGTTACACAAAAAGTTATAAAAGGAAGTGCCTAGCAGAGTATTTGGCCCAACAACCAGTAGAAGATTATCAATCAATGCAGTGTGAATTCCCCGATGAAGGCATCATGACTTTATTTGAAGAGAATGAATCACCTGATAAAGAAAAATGGACGCTGGTGTTTGATGGTGCTTCTAACGCGTTAGGTCATGGAATTGGGGCAATTTTGATTTCTCCAAAGAACCAGTTCACTCCATTTACGGCTAGATTGTATTTTGATTGCACAAACACAATATTGCAGAATATGAAGCATGTGTCATGGGCATTAAAGCAGCCATTGAGTCAAAGATAAAAGTTCTTGAGGTATATGGAGACTCATCTTTAGTTATCCATCAAACAAAAGGAGAGTGGGAAACTCGAGATTCCAAATTGGTTCCGTATCATACACATATCAAAGAATTGGTAGAAAACTTCGAGCATATCACTTTTCACCATATTCCTTGAGAATAAAACCAATTGGTTGATGCCTTGGCCACATTATCATCAATGTTCAAAATAAGCGTCGGCCAGGATGTGTCGGTCATAAAAATTCAACAAAAGGATAAGCCAGCATATTGCTTATCGATAGAAGAAGAGCTTGATAGCAAACCATGGTTTTATGATATCAAATCCTATGTTAAGAATTGGGAATATCCATCAGGTATTTCAGAGAACGACAAGAGGGTTTGAGGAGGTTGTCAATGAACTTCTTCTTAAATGGTGATGTGCTTTATAAGAGGAATCATGATATGGTTCTCCTCAGATGTATGGATAAAGCAGAAGCAGAAAAGATCATTCAAGAGGTTCACGAAGGTTCTTTTGGAACTCATGCAAATGGACACGCAATGGCAAGAAAAATCTTGAGGGCTGGCTATTACTGGCTGACAATGGAATTTGATTGCTTTAGTTATGTAAAGAAATGTCATATAAATGTCAAATATATGCTGATAAAGTACATGTACCGCCCACCTCTTTTGAATGTTTTAACATCACCATGGGCCGTTTTCAATGTGGGGGATGGATGTTATTGGACTCATCGAGCCAAAAGCTTCCAATGGTCACCGGTTTATCTTGGTAGCTATTGATTACTTCACAAAATGGGTTGAAGCAGCTTCTTAAGCCAATGTGACGAGAAGTGTGGTTGTCAAAATTCATCAAAAGAGAATTGATTTGTCGATATGGCTTACCAAACAAGATAATCACTGATAACGCGGACTAATTTGAATAACAAAATGATGAAAGAGTTGTGTGATAGTTTCAAAATTCAGCACCATAATTCTTCGCCATATCGTCCGAAAATGAATGGAGCTGTAGAAGCAGCAAATAAGAATATCAGAAGATCATACAAAAAGATGGTGGAGACGTATAAGGATTGGCATGAAATGCTTCCCTTTGCATTACGATGGCTATAGAACCTCTGTTCGTACCTCAACAGGGGGCAACTCCTTTCTCATTGGTGTATGGAATGGAAGCGGTACTTCCCATTGAAGTTGAAATCCCCTCGATCAGAGTCTTGATGGAAACAAAAATGGAAGAGGCTGAGAGTGGGTTTCAATCACGATTTGACCAGTTAATCTCATAGAAGAAAAAAGGATGATAGCTCTATGTCACGGCCAGCTATATCAAAAAAGACTTAAAAAGGCATACGAGAAAATAGTCTGTCCCTCGAGAGTTTCAAGAGGGGACTTGGTGTTAAAGAAAATTTGCCATAAAAAAGGATTTTCGTGGAAAATGAGACCCCGAATTACGAAGGACCATATGTTGTGAAAAAAGCTTTTTCTGGAGGGAGCTTAATACTCGCAGAAATGAATGGAGATGACTTGCTACTTCAGTAAATTCTGATGCAGTAAAAAAATATTATGCTTAAAAAACGTGATGAGCTCGCTAGGTGGTGAAAACCTGAAAAGGTGACCTAGGCAAAAATTAGAGCATACCGATTGGATTGGAAACTCGGAAGAGTAGTCCATGCAAAAGATAGGGATAAAAAAAAAAATCAAGCACTTCAAAGTGGGGCAATTATTATTCTTGGAAGCTGATTATTAGGATTCTTAAATTACAATTGTTATGTCTCTCACTTAAATTAAACATCTCGTCCCCACATTTGTAACCCCTTGCCTCAATTGTCTGCTTTTAAATGTAACGAATGTACATTTTCCCAATATTGTCATTCGATGTTGTACGTTACACTCTTTATATACCAATCCAGTTTCATTATTGAGTGTTCTATTTTTTCAAATTTTGTTTGTATAATAATAAATGTTGGAATTTGAAATATGTGAAAATATAAAATATTTTAAACATTTGACACTTGAAAATATACACGGGAACTCGTTTGATTCTCAAGATATATGAGTGTGTGAAGAATAATAAGGAGGGTAGTCATTTTAAAACAATGGATTTTTTGCTTCACTTCAAAAAGCGGTCATTCGATAGATATGAAGAGTCATCATGTGGAAATAATTATTTGTCTTTATTCATCCATTGAGTCTTGGGACAGAGAAAAGCATAAGGATCGGGGAATCAAAGAAAAGAACAAAAATTTATCTATAATGCATGACACATTAATTTACTCATACTCACATGATCCATGCATCTTCATTGACACATACCTATACTTCAATGCATTACACACGCATGAATCATTCATACCTTATCATTTGAATTGCAAGTATCATATACTTATCCTCTTTATCTACTTCAGATTGGCCAATTACGATCTACGCATCGGTAAACAATACCGAAGACGATCACTTTCATTTCTATAGATCTACGCATCGGTAACCAATCCGAAGACGATCGTTCTTTATTTCTTACGATCGGTAAACAGAACGAAGACAATCACTTTCATTCTATAGATCTATGCATCGGTAACCAATTCGAAGAAGATCATTTTTAATTTCTATAGATCTACGCATCGGTAACCAATCCGAAGACGATCATTTTTAATTTCTATAGATCTACGCATCGGTAACCAATCCGAAGACGATCATTTTTTCTATAGATCTACGCATCGGTAACCAATCCGAAGACGATCATTTTTTCTATAGATCTACGCATCGGTAACCAATCTGAAGACGATCATTTTTAATTTCTATAGATCTACGCATCGGTAACCAATCCGAAGACGATCATTTTTATTTCTGTCGA
>PGTU02016283.1:0-11050 GCA_002896215.2 Cicer echinospermum | reverse complement strand
TAATAAATATCTAGATTTTGAGATATTTGTTAAGTTATATTTATTATATTTATATATGTTTGTTTGGGGGGAAAGGAAAAGGAAATAGAAAAGAAAGGAAAGGAAATAGAAAAGAAAGGAAAGGAAATAGAAAGGAAAGGAAATAGAAAAGAAAGGAAAGGAAATAGAAAGGAAAGAGAATAGAGGAAAGGAAAAAGGAAGGAAAACCAAATCCATCGTCTTCTTCCTCTGTGACCGTGAACCAAAATCCCTCCTCCTCCCATTTTTCATTTTCGTCGCTTTCTTTTCTTCAAAACTAGTAACCCAAGGTTGGGTGAGAGTTAGATCAAGGTTTTCGCAACTCCACTCTTCCTCTTTGATTCGAAAACGAAGAAAAACGGTTTTTTAGATCCAAACACAAACCCCTCCGTTTCTTCTAGATCCAAACCTCATTTCTCGAAGAGATAGAAGGGAAAGTTGCTCACCACCACGCTACGGTGCTAGGGGACCTATTTGGAGGCGAAGTTGCGAGCGGAGATTTTACCGGAATTAATCGCGGACATACACACACGCGGAATACCGCCCGTTAAAAGCTAACGTTGAGGTAAAGGTAAACTTCCAAACTTCTAGTTTGCATTAGGGACTTATCTGTGGTTGTGTGGGAAGCATTTGTTAGGGTAATGTATCGACTTGGGAAAAAACGAAACTTAAATATGCAGTTATGGGTAAAACCTTAGAGTAGTGTTTTGTTTATATTGATGAATGTTTCATGGTAAATGAAATTGAAGTCTTGTGTATGATTTGAGTAATGGAAAGTTTGATGTACCTGGGTGTTATGTTGTGTTTGATTTTGGTTCGTCGATTTGGCGTGTTTCCTACTTGATGTTTGTTAATTGGTGTGGTTGTTGTGGAATTATGGTTTTGAATGTGAGAACATGTTTGAGTTTGTTTCTGTGGAATTGGAAAACCATTAGAGTAACGAGTATTAAAAAATGGGGAATCTTTTTAATACCTCGGTTTACTTTAATGTGCTTTTGAAGGAAAAGGTTTAAGTTAACTGGGCGTTGAGGATGGGGAATCTCTTAATGTCTCGGTTACTTAACTATCGTTTTGAAAATCGTTTCGGTAAATGAGTATTAAGAATGGGGAATCTCTTAATGACTCGTTTACTGAATGTTTTATGAGAAAATCGTTTAAGTCAAAAGTATATTAAGAATGGGGAATCTCTTAATATGACTGTTTGCTTAACGTTTTGTTTTGAAAATCATTAAGATAAATCGGTATTAAGAACGGGGAATCTCTTAATGACTTATTTATCTAATGTTGTTTGAAAGTCGTTTAAGTTAAATGGGTATTAAAAATGGGGAATCTTTTAATAGCTGCATTTGCTTAACGATTGTTGTGAATGGAGTCTGTGTATGCTCATGCATTTCATTTGGTAAATTGTGTCGACCCGTGATAGGCGACACCTTGGTAAACTGTACTGACCCGTGATAGGTGGTACGTTTACGATTTACTTTTTAGTAAATCGTGTTGACCTGTGATAGGTGGCACCTAGGTAAACAGTACTGGTCTGTGATAGGCGGTACGTTTACGATTCCCGCTTTTTCTTTTAGTAAATCGTGTTGACCCGTGATAGGTGACACCTGGGTAAACTGTACTGACCCGTGATAGGTGGTACGTTTATGATTTACGCATTTTAGTAAATCGTGCTGACCCGTGATAGGTGGCACCTCGGTAATTGGTACTTTGGCCTGCGATAGGAGGTACAATTATGATTTACGGCCCTTCGAGGAGGGTTTTGGTTTGGAATTCCGAGTCCATGCATTTTGGCATATACGCATTGCATTAGGGTGCTTGGCACGCGAGTCGTGGTTGATTTGAGTTTTATGATTAAGTGATTTGAATTTGAGTCGTTGTGGTAATTGCGTTGAAAATGCTAAGTGTTATGTGTTGATTGTTGTGTGTAAGTATGATGGTTATCGAGATCCCAATTGACGTGGTAATTGCGTTGAAAATGCTAAGTGTTATGTGTTGATTGTTGTGTGTAAGTATGATGGTTATCGAGATCCCAATTGCCGTGGTAATCGTGTAGGAATTGCTAAGTGTTAGGTTGTGAACTTGATTAGGAATGACTTGAGTAAATGCATGAATTTTTGGAAAAACGATCAGGGAAATCGATTTCCCAATCGATTGGATGAGTTGCAGGAAGTTCACCTTTTTGACCCAATCGATTTGCCAATCGATTGTATAAATATATCTTTCAAAATCTTTTAAGAAATCGATTTGGAAATCGATTGGCAGAGAGGCAGGAACTCCGCAAAACTGCCGAAATCGATTTGGAAATCGATTTGGCAACCCAGGGACTCATCAGAACTGACAAAATCGACTTAGAAATCGATTTGGTCATGCAAAAACTCAGCAGAACTGACCAAATCGATTTGGCAATCGATTGGCTCAGCAAAAGTCCTCATTTTTGAGTTAGATAATCGATTACTCAATTGATTTATCAATGCCTTGGTCAGTTATGTATTACTTGATGGTTGGAGAACTTCATTTTGAGTTCATTGTTAATTGGCAAGCATTATATGAACTTTTAGCATATGGAAAATCCTGTTAAGGTGCATGCTTAGTTGAAAAGTTGTTTTGAGCATTTAAAAACTTAATTGCTATGTGTTAACTGTTATTTTCTGGTTGGTGACCCTTTACAATTATTGTGGAAATCTAGGCTTTGCCCTCAGATGAGAGTCAGGACGGTCCTACCGGTTCGTACCCTACGGACGGGAATGGAGATGGGAACGCGTGATTGCAGTTACATTAGGAGGATCTCACGGGGCGCGTGGAGATACTCAGGGTGTATAGCTTTTTGGCAGGATGATCAGATTAGGATGGTGTATAGGGACTAGGGGTCCTTCTTTTTGGTTGGGAGTAGTTTTAGTTTGGAAAACTGTACTTTTACTAATATTATCAGTTTGACATCATCTTTGGATGGGTTCCATGTACCATTTGATGTTGTGTAAATGTTTTGGATTTGTAATTGGAGAAACTTTTCCGCTGCTCGTAAATTATAATGACTCGAATTAATTTATCCAAAGGCATTTCCCTGATTTAATTCTCTGTTTTATTTTAATTACTTTGAAAAAAAAAATATACCCTCGCTTTGAAAAACGGGGTGTTTTACACCTACGTCTTTGGGCTGCTGCGACCTTTATATTGAAAAAAAGGAAATTTACAACAAAATATTGTACAAACACTTACAATCTCTCACTACCCAAAATCCAATTACACCAAAAGAATGTCACTCTTAAAATCTTCTCTTATTCTCATTTATTCTCTCAATGTTTGACATTCTCTTTTAGGTTGGATATGGAATTCAATGTTCATCCATCACCTCTATTTTATATGTGATTTAGATCCCTTTGCTTTTAATGAGCAAGTTTCTTAATGGCCAAGTTACTTCATGCTAAGCAACTTCCTTCATGGTTAAGACTGCTTCTTGGCAAAGCAATCTTACCTGCGTTACTAAGTTTACTTAGTAGTAGTATTGCTAAGTACCTAAATCTTAACAATCTCCCACTTGAAGACAGATTTTAATCCGTCTTCACACCTTGATCATGCAACAGCCTTATCTGGTTTGTTACTCTAGCAGGCCAACTGAAGTTGAGCACAACTTGAGTTTGTCGATGGTTACTACTTTTGTCAACATGTATGCTCGGTTCCTATTTTCTTCAATTTTTTTCAATGCCAACACCTCATCCTCAAGCAGAGATTTGATGAAGTGATAGCGAAGATCTACGTGCTTTGTTCTTGAATGAAATGTTGAATTCTTTGCTAGATGTATTGCGCTCTGACTATCACTATACAAAGGACTTTGCTCTTGGATGAAACCCAACTCTGTGAATAACCCTCGAAGCCATATTATCTCTTTGCTAGCTTATGTTGTTGCTACGTGCTCAACCTCTGTTGTGGATAACGCAACAATCTTTTGTATATGTGACATCAAACTAATTATTGTAGTACCAAATATGAATATGTAACCAGTGGCACTTCTTCGGTGATCGACCTCACCTGCAAAGTTTGCATCTACGTAGCCTTGTACTTTAATTTCTCCTATACCGAAGTATAAACACTTTTCTATGGTGGCTCGTAGATATCTCAAAATCCATTTTACTGCTTCCCAATGAGCTTTACCTGGATTTGATATAAACCTGCTAAAAAACTCCCAGTACATGGCCAATGTCTGGCCTCGTACAGACCATTGCATACATCAAACTTCCAATGGCTGAAGCATATGGAATCTTAGACATCAATTCTCTTTTTTCCTCTGTCTAAGGTGATTGTTCCTAGGATATGCGAAAGTGACTTGCCAAAGGTGTGCTAACTGGTTTGGCATTACCCATGTTGAATTTTTGCAAAACACTGTTGATGTACACTTCTTGAGATAACTGCAAAATTCTCTTTTGCTTATCTCTCATGATTTGAATTCCAAGGATCTTCTTTGCAGTACCCAAGTCCTTCATGTCAAATTCTTTTGACAACTTCGTTTTCAAGTTTTTATATCTCATCCATATCTGAACCTGCTAACTAAATAACATATCATCCAACATAAAGTAGAAAATTGATATAACTGGACTTTATCTCTTGAAGAAGCAACAATGGTCGGCGTAGCACTTCTGGAAAATCTTCCTTGTGCGTAAGCTTCATCTTCTTGTATCAGTGTCTTGGAGCTTGTTTCAATCAGACATATCAGCTCTTCTTTAGTCTCAACCTTTACTCTCCTTCCCTTTGTCTTGGGAATCTTCCAGGTGGTGCATGTATATATCTAATTTAAGTTCTCCGTGAAGAAACACAATTTTTCATGATCTAATTGCTCAAGAAAGAGTTCTTCATTGGCAACAATAACATAACACTGACCTGAATAGTATTGAGCTTCACAACCTGGAGGCAAAAAATCTTATTGTGTCAACTCTTCCTTTTGTTGGAATCATTTGACCACTAGTCGACCTTTGTTCTTTTGGAGCCATCATGATCTCTTAACTCGATACACCATTGGGTGGTGAAGTTCCTTCTTTCCCATGGGTAACTCAGCTAGTTCCCATGTTTGATTAGAGATTAAAGACTTCATCTCATCTTTCATGGCAAGCTCCCACATGCTTGCATCTACGGTCTGACATGCCTCTGCATAGTCTTCAGGCTCTCCTCCATCTGTCAGCAACAGAAAGTCCATATACCTCATGTTATACATACGAGTTCGAGAAGATCTTCCCAACGAAGGAGCTGGAGTAGAATGCTCTGATGTGTCAGATTCTTGTTCGTTGTTCAATTCAATTGAATATTCTGATTGAGAACTTTCAATTGTACGAATTTCTGGAACATCATCTATTTGTGCATACACAGACCCACTATGTTTTGAATCACTAGTGGATGTGTTATGTTTATCCTTGTACATCACTCTTTCATTGAAGATCACATATCTACTAAGGATCATCTTTTTGTTTTCATTGTCCCATAGGCGGTAGCCAAACTCATCCTCTCCATAACCGATGAAAGTGTACTTCTTGGATTTGGGATCAAGCTTATTTCTACCTTGATCACTAATATGAACATAAACTATGCAACTGAAAACTCTAAGATGTGAGAGTTTTACCTCTTTTTCACTCCATACCTCTTTTGTTATTCTATGCTCCAATGGCACTGATGGACCTCGGTTAATTAAGTAAGTTGTTGTGTTGACTGCTTCTGTCCAGAATTGCTTTGGTATGCTTGACTACATACGCAAACTTCTTACTATCTCGGTCAACGTCTGATTCATACGCTCAGCTATACCGTTGTGTTGAGGCGTACTTGGCTCAGTTCTCTTCATTCTAATCTTGTACTCATAGCAAAACTTCTTGAATCTGGTATCTTCATATTCACCACAATTGTCGGTTATGAGCTTTTTGATCTTTAATCTTGTATCATTTTCTACCATGGCTTTCCACTTATTGAAAGCCTAAAAAACTTGATACTTATGTTTTAGAAAGTATATTCATACCTTCCTAGAGTGATCATCGATGAAAGTCATGAAGTAGTGTTTCCCATGATAGATGAGGCAGTTGTGTATCCCCAAACATCTGAGTGCACCAACTCAAGTTTCTCTTTCTTTGGGTTTCTTCACCATCTTCTCTGAAAGCTGCACTCTTATCATCTACTTTCCAAAGTATACAGTCTTCACATATGTCAATTTCTATGACTTTGGAAGTTTTCCCTTTGAGTGCATATCTCCATCCCCTTCTCATCATATGTGCCGAGTCCCTGATGCCATAGATCGGAATTATCTTGCTGTAATTTCATCAATACATGCTCTTGATGTCTTGAAAGATGCCAATCTTTTTGCCGCGAGTCAACCGTCATTGCACCTTTTTAATATGTTCCAATCATCACCGCTGATAAACTGTTATGTAGTTGTCATTGGCTAATCTGCCCACTGAGATTAAGTTCTTGTAAGGTCGGGAATATGTCTTACATTTTTCAATCCCCATACAGACCCATTCACACTTAATCTTCATTGCACCTTTTTCCCACAACATCACAAGATTCTTTTATTTACCTAGGAGGTAAACTTTACCAAGGTTGTCGGGGACAAAGTTCTCATAATTTTTTTCTGCAAAGTATGCATGGAAAATGATGCTCTAGAGTCTAATACTCAATACTCTTCCTTGCTCTCCAAAGAGCATTTTAATGCATCAAATTTCTCCTGAAGAGGAAGCAACATTCGCCTCATCCTTCTTCTCTTGATTCTTTGGTTGACTTTTGCATTGATTTTTGTAACGCCCAATCTTTAAATCACACAATTCCTAACACTCGATAATTTTTGAGTTATTAGAGATCACAATGATTTTTGGATTAGGACCGCCTATTCATTTGATATACAGCGTCCATTTCCTCTGGTGTTGAATTTCTTCTCTTAACTCTGTATGTAATACTGAAGAGGATGAAAATTCACTCAACTCTCTTCATTGGATCTCTTTCACTAAGAACCAGATCACGAACATCATCAAATTTCAACCTTTTGTTTCCTGAAGAGCTACTCACAACCATGATAAGTAGCATTCCAACTACTAGTAGGGTAAACAAAAAGTATTAATCCTCATACCTCATTGTCAAATTCGATTCCACACCGAACTCAATTGGGTTGTGACCATGTTGAGTTCATTGAGATGTTGCGTCGCAACTGCGTCCTCTGTCATCCCTAACGTAAACAACTACCTCATCCAATGAACTTTATTGAGGCTGACGATTTTCATACCATGCTAGAAAAGAGCCGACATAAAATTTGTTGTGTCTTATTCCTTTTCATGTTAAAAGTAACATTTACGAGGATAACAATAATCGGATAACACCGAGGGCTTGCCTGTTGAGATGTTTCAAATCATCTTCCTCCATATGGTTGGTTTCTTTCCTGTGAGAGGCTGATACAGGTTTCTTGTGATACAATAATCCTCAATTTGCATCTTCAAAAAACCAAAGTCCCACCGTCGAACTTTTCATTTCCACTTTTCCTTTGTTCTGCAGTCATTGCTCTCACTTAAATATGACCTTCCTTAGGGACCGTTTCTGAAATAGAGCTCTGATACCAGTATTAGGAAAACACGCCAAAGTTTCCCGTGGTCCAATTAAAAGATAAAAATGCAGAATAAGAACACACCAAAATGATAACGGAGTTCGATAAATCTTTCTACGTCTCTGAGCTATTGGAGACCTTTATATGAAAAAGGAAATTTACAAAACACTCACAATCATCTCTCATTACCCAAACCCAATATATCACCCCAAGAATGTCACTCCCTATACAAATCTTTCTAGCTTCCTTGAAATTCATCAATGTTTGGATTCTCTTTATGGAATGAATTTCATCTGTCTCATCCATCACCTCTATTTATAGAGTGATTACTCACTGACTTCATGAAGCAAAGTTCAAATGCCAATTACTTCATTGCATAAGCAACTCTCTTTCCATGGTTAAAAAACTTGTTCCCATTGGCTAAGCATCTTACTGGTTAACTATAATATTGTCTAGTAGCTAAGTCTCAAACACAATCTCAACCTGCGATGATTTGTTACCTTAACTTTAGGTACCCATTTGATCTTGGGTCCTTGAAGATTAGTTTTAAATTTTGATTCTTTCTTAATATGACATGTTGATTCAGAGTGGCCAATCTTAGAACAGGAGGAACATCTAGTGGTTTGTTTTTTAAAAGATTTAGAAAACTAAGTTTTAACTGGTTTTGATAAGATTCCAGAACATTCTCTTTTTATTGCATTAGTTGGAGAACGTTCTCCCTTTTTTGAATTTTTTTTGTTTTTTCTCTAGAATGTTCTCCCTTTTTGAAGATATTTTTGTTCTTGATATTCTCATCCCTTTTCTTATAATAGCATGCAAATTCCAGATGCCCAATCTTGCTGCAATATGAATATTTGATTTTGCATTTACCTTATTTTCATTGCAGAACAAAAAAGTTTTCATACATTTTGGTTTTTTGAGTTTGATCGAAACCTAGACCAGCTTTATCAAATATTCCTACTTAGGAGCCCATGATTTTTTGAAATATTTCAGTGGCTCTAATGAAATTTGACAAATCATTTTTAAGAAGTTCAACTTTATCTTTAAGGAGAACATTCTTCTTTTGAAATGCAAAATGTTCTTCACTTTCTGGATTTTCAGTTTTAAAATCTTTGAGCTGAGATTCTCTCAGATTTTGAATTATCTCTTTAAGCTTATCATTCACAGCCTGAGTTTTTTCTTTCTCTTCTTTTTCTTTGTGAAATTTTTCTTTTAAAAAGCTACACTTTTGAACAAGAAAGTTTGAATCATTTAGCAAGTTATCAAATTTTTTTCCATTTGTTCACACAAAAGACAAGGTTCAACATTTGATACCTCATTTTCTTCTGTATTTTCCATTAAGCATATGTTGGCTTCTTCATCTTCTTTTTCATCAGATTCATCTGAGTTATCCCATGTAGCCATCATTGATTTCTTTTTGAAAGGAAATCTGTTTGGTGATTTTTTACTCAGGGGGCATTTAGATTTGTCATTTTCCAATTTATTACATCCAAAACATGGATTGTTTTGTCCACCTTATGTTTTGGGACTTTCTCTTTAATTTCGAAATCGTTTCTTCTTGATCTGATCTCCTTCTTTTCCTCATTCTTTAAAATTTCTTCTAATGAGAAAGGAATTCTTCATCAACAATGATCTTCTTGTCCAATTTCTTTTGATCTTCTTCTGTTTTTGTTTGGTAATATCTTTCTTGAGATGCTTTCAAATGCTATTGCTTTTCCTTTCTTGGTTGTTATCTTCTGAACAATACTTCACATGTGCTCTGAAGTTCCAAATTTAGTCTTCTAATGGGGTTTCAAAGTATTTTGGATTGGCGCTTATAGCTGTCAACCATTGTCTCCAATATGCTGGAAGATATCTCTTGATCTTTTACTTATCTTCTATTGAGTAAGTCTTGCAAGATAACGCATCTCAATTTACTATAGTTGTGACCTGAGTACATCGCATCAATGGTCTTCTCTTCATTCATTTTGAACACCAACTCAAACTACCTTATGCCGATGTCTATCTTGTTTCATTGACATGGCTTTTTTCCTTCATGATGAGTTTGCAGTGTGTCCCATACTTCAATTAGCAGTTGTGCATTCATCAAACTCTTTCGCTTCTTCCCTGCTCAAAGCACACGATTAAGAATAATTGAGCTTTAGATTCAGGAGTACCTTATTTTGTCTTCAAATGGCTAGTCTATTTTCTTTTCTTTAGCAGTTATTGAATCATTTGATCAACCTCTTGGAATGAAATCTCATTGTAATGATGATGCCGCATTCTTGTATCTTGAGATTCATAAACAACTGCATCTTGTTCTTCCAAAAGTAGTAATCTGTTCCCATCAACAGTAAGTGGTTGTTTGAAAGGTCATCCTTTCAACAATGTATTTTTGCTTTTGACCATTTGTTTAAAGTGTTTACTCTTTAGAGACACTTCCTCTGATGTCAATTAAAGTAGCAAAGTCAATTACAAGGTAGGGAGTATTGAAATGTAAATTTACCTATTTAAATTTTCCTATTAAAATCTACGAAAATAACTCAAGATTGATCTGGTTCTAGAAATAGAAAATGGAAGAACGTTCTTGGTTTATTAAAAATCACAGTTTTAGCTTAATCTAATTACTTGATAATTAAAATAACTGAAAGTAAATAGAGATAAGGAAGAGTACCATATAAAGGTATATCCAGTCCTCACAACTGTGAGATTTTCCACTAAGTGTTCACGAGAACGTTTTTGGCGTTACACAATAATGATTTATTTGAGAGATTGGTAGAATCTGATTGTGATCAACTCGTTTGAGAATAAATTCTGATAAAAAAATTCAGTAATATGAATGGAATATATGAAGATGAAATCGGAACTGATTCTTTTGTATTTCAAAGCTATTCAAGTATGTGAATGTATGTGATTGATCGGATTTTCTTAGCATTTAAGTTTGTGTTTTTTCCTTGAGCTTCGGGTTCCTTTTATAGACTTCGAGGAGGTTGATGACAGCTTATTATGACGTTGAAAAGGTGTTTGGCTTTCATGTGTCAGACTTGACCAAAAACCAGACTTTTAAACTTTGAATGTTCTTGTTTTGAACATTTTGCGTTTCTGCTTCTGTGTTAATGATATATGATCTGAAGCTTTTCATTCTTGACTATGATGATCCTTTGCTTATGCACACAAACATCTCAGATATGTGCTTAATCAATTCAGATTAAGACTTTCTTTTAGTTCGTGCAAAACAGGCTGGAGAATGGTGTAACAAGGCTGGAGAATGATGGTATGTAAGCTGGAGAGTGTTCGTATCATTCTAGACTTATGTCATCGTACTTGGAGAATGATGTTGATCATTTTGTAGAAAGTTGTTAATCATATTGGAGAAAGACATTTGCTGTTAAAGATCATGTGTAACAAGCTGGAGAATGTTTATCAATTTTGAGACTGATGTTACACTGCTGGAGAATGACCATTTTTCACTTTTGCTTTGAATTGTGC
>PGTU02016275.1:0-12101 GCA_002896215.2 Cicer echinospermum | reverse complement strand
ATCCTTGTAGACACTCGGCAGTCTAACACAAAATCAAAGTACGACTCTTTCTTGTTGAGACCTCTCACCCAAGAAAGTAGCCACCAGTTTCTAGCTGGATTTCTAGCGTTCGTTTCGTTTCAAAGTATTGTTACAGACAGATTAAAAGAAGTACAAAAAGCAGTCTTCAATCTTGATCAAAGTGTCTACTCACGAATCTGGATATTCAAAGATTGTTCATGAGAACTCTGTCTTTTCTCTCAAGATCACTTTTCCAGCTCTCTCAGTGATCATGGATAATCTTTTGATCTTGATCTGAAAAAGCAATATCAGATTGTTAACAAAGTGTATTG
Source organism: Cicer echinospermum (assembly GCA_002896215.2). NCBI lineage: Eukaryota > Viridiplantae > Streptophyta > Magnoliopsida > Fabales > Fabaceae > Cicer > Cicer echinospermum. The sequence continues at coordinate 11,769 of PGTU02016275.1, read as the reverse complement.
TGATCTGTTATTGAAGTTATCTTGAGTTCTAAGAATTATGAAGATTATGATCAAGGTTTTTTTTGAAAAAGATTGAAAAACAGTTTATATAGTTTCAGAAAAACAACTACTAAATCGATTTACCAATCGATTTATTAAAGTTATAAAACATGTGTAATCGATTTGCCAATCGATTATCGCGAGTCTTGTTTTTCTTTAATCTTGAAACTATATAAGCTAATCGATTTACCAATCGATTCTTTTAAAGCACTTTTCAGAATAAATCGATTCACAAATACGCATAATCGATTTGGCCACAAACTAGGAGTTCACTGTGATATCAAAACATTTGTTTCAATCGATTCCCCAATCGATTGTGTTTCAAAAAGTTCTTTCAATCGATTTCCCAATCGATTGTGTTTAAGTCAGTGACTCAGCTATTTTGATGTTAGTCGATGTGCCAATCGATTTATGTGTATTTGCCTGAAAAGTTCTTACCAGAAGTTTAGTTCAATCGATTTCCCAATCGATTGCAACCAAACTTAACTTGATTGAAATTCCACACAATAGATTGTCCAATCGATTGTGTTTGTCACAGGGAAAGTTATTTTACAAATGTTATTTAACTAATCGATTTGTCAATCGATTACCCTCAAAACTGGGGTGCTACTGACTTGTGCAATTTGCATTTCTAATTTAGTCAGTCGATTGTTCAATCGATTATACCAACACAAACAGTTGTGTTTCCTTACACCCTTGTTATGAAATCGATTTCCCAATCGATTTGCTTCAGTCAAAAGTCAACTTTTGTTGATTTCTTGTGTTCCAAGCAATATGATCCAAGTGTGTAGGATTGGATTGTTGTTCCTGAAATCTTGCTCAATTCAAATATTAGATTTATCATGTGGTGTATGAACATTGTATGTTTGTTAATTATGTCAAAATTAGGATTCAAAGGACTAAAGTCCAACAGACTGTAACCCTTTTAGATGTATAAAGACATGAAATAGACTTAATAGTTTTTGAGAACACATAAAACAGATTATTTGTGCTTGCTGTATTTTTTTTATACTTGTCACTTTTATTTATCGAGTCATGCTTCATATTTTGTGTTTGCAGGAAGAGGCAAAGGAAGAAAGTGACGATGACATGGGCTTTATTTTGTTTGATTAGGTTTTTCTTTTTAGTTTGTCAATCCAGACTTGTACTCCTTTCCAGGAGTGTTTTCTTGAGACACTTGTTTTGTTTTATAAATTGTTTATCTAAGTGAGTCTTAGCACCCTAAACCCTAAACCATTCACCATTCACCATTCACATTTATATAATAAAATAGAGTTATCAAATAAAGTAATACACACACGTGGTGTATATATATATAAATATATATAAACCATGATAGGTGGCACCTCGGTAAATAGTACGGACCCGTGATAGGTAGTACGTTTACGACTTACGTTTCTTGGTGAATTGTGTTTGTCCGTGAGAGACTGCACAGGTGTTTGTCTGTGAGAGACTACACCCTGTTAAATTGTGAATTGTTGGTTCATTTTGTCTGTGTAGTATCGTGTTATAAGTGTTAAGTGTATGTTTTGAAATTTGGTGATAACATGTTTGATTGCAATACCATTTCGAAACCCATGATGTTGTAGTAATTGTGTTATAAGTGTTAAGTGTTATGTTTTGGAATTTGGTGATAGCATGTTCGATTGCAATACTATTTCGAAACTCATGATGTTGTAGCGATTGCGTTATCATTGCTAAGTGTTAAGATGTGGAATTGTGTATGATTTCGATTGTGTATTTGTAATTTATAACGAAGATAATAATACTACATTAAGAAGCATCATTATTTTACGGTGGCAGTATACAGTACTATCTTTAATGAGAGTGTTAAACAAAATTCCTAGACCAAATTCCTTTTTTTTATTTCAACTTTGACAAAACTATTTTCCCACCGTCTAAATATGCAAACTTAATATGGTAACCTATAACCACAATGGAAAATATGCAGCTTTCTAAACTTTACAACATCTTAAAATAGCAAGTATAAATATTTTAAACTGGGTGACAGCATGAGAGGTCCTTAAACTTTTCAAAACCTGCCAACAAACTATTTTGTCCACCAACTGAACAAAATCATTCTTCGCATGATGTGCATGTGTTCATAAGTATACATGGCCTTTTTTCATTTACTAAAAAATTTAAAATAAAAATCAAATATATTCCTTTTATTAATTTCTATTTCTATTGTGATAAACAACGCTGAAGATACATAGATTTTCCCTATTTCCGAAAACTATATATAATGCATCAAAATCAACGCCTTAGACTCGTGTTGCCTCTTGCAATACTTCCACTCCCACATATATGTTGACATGCCTCTTGCTAACCTTGCACTCCAAAATACTCTGTTCACTTCTACTTAACCAAAACTATGTGTTCCAAGTCTTGTGCACTAAAATAACTCATAACTCACTCTCGGCTAAAAACCCTGTTGACTATCTGCTTAAACTCGCTCTGCAAATTATGGGTGCGCCAGATGTTCTGTATTGGTTAAGGACCAACCCATAATCATATCATGTCCGTATATTCGATCTAATAGTGGTTCCTTCAAAATGGAACAAAGTCTAGGGTCTATAACATTTTTTCTTTAAGACAGATCTAAACTACGTTCAAACACAAAATCATCAACAATTTATAAGGTAGATTTTACATATAAAGTAAATAAGGCTCACACAAACTTAATTTAATGTTCAATGCATAATTAAGATGAATAAAGTCTTACATTTCTTGGCAGAGACATTCAATAGAAACCAGCACCATCTCCACTCTTGCAAACCGACCACAAAAATGCAACGTCTGATACAACAGACTCCCAACCACGACAAAAATTGATCTGAGGAAGCTCTACCTTTGACAACATTCCATGTGCCAATCAAAATTCTGATATTGTGTCTTCTTGTATAAGTTCCTTTGAGGCCAGCTCATGTTCTTATTATGTTGTCAACAGGGCCTGGGATGCAATATTCCATCCGCGTATGCCACCATGAGTTGCAAAGCTTATACACAGAACCGTTACCAACAGCCAATTTAGTCACAAGACTATTATGAGCAGACCCATCCTGCAATTATATTTGCCTTCTAAGTCCAGTACTTGGAAAATACCACTCACATAGCATTACATACACCCGGTTCCAAAATTGCAGAAGCATTGAGACGCACTAGAAGGTGGCGATTAAAATCCTGCACGGGTTCCACTGCATCACGCACAAGTAAGCCATTTGTACATCCACTCCAATTCATCCCATCACTATTTGCCAAGGCTTCTGTGTTTTTGATATTCAACAATATGCCCCAGCTACCTTGGTTGCAACTCGACGGACACCATCCGCAGCTCCATATTGCATTACGTGACCTCTGCAGAAAATTCGAACTTTGGGACTCGTCTTTGTTGAGTTGGAAACGAACTTTACCCTTCATCGCTTCCAATGCTTGATCCTGTGACCGAAACATGTCAGCTCGATTTTCTGGCTGACCGTCGATGTAAATACTTTCAAAAGATCCTTTGAACGGGATCCTTTAAAAGGATGGATTGCAAGTTATAATATAGTTGGAGTATAGAAGGAACACAAAGACTAACTAAACTATAGCAGGAAAGTCCTTAACTTTCATCACATATGAATCTTATCGAAGGGTCAAATAGCTTGTACTATTGCAGTACTCAATGATAATTGAAGCAACATCGTGTTTCGAAAGTTCTCTGGTTGTGTCTCTACTAATATCTTCAAGAAATCAATGAGACTTCTTGAACCCATCCTACATAATCCTTTTCTTATCTTCTTTCCACTCACCGATTTAACTCCTGATGTGTCATTGAGTCTCATAATCAGAAGGTTGAAAGTCACTTACATATCAAACTTCTTTTTTTTGACAGAATTCACTAATCAAATTGAGATAACATAACATAAAAAGCAAGAGATAAAAAATTCAAACTTTACACTATTAGTCCCTCTATGACACATAGAGAAATGAATCACAACCAAATCAACTAATAAGCATACAAAATATAAAATAAAAAAACCATTTTCATAAAAAATCAAACTTTACACTATTGTCCCTATATGAATCATAAATAAAAATGAATCACATAACAAAATCAAGTAAAAATACCATATATAAAAAAACCACTTCATAAAAAATAAAAAATTTATCCAATTAGTAAGTCCCAACAAAACAAAATGAAGAGGACATTAGAAAAAGTTACATTTTTGGCATTGAAGAACATAGAGCCTTATGAAGCGCAAGTGTTGACGATACATATTATCAGAGAGGAGGATGTTTATGATGATGACGAGGAACAGTTTTAACAATAAGAGTAACAAAACCAGCAACAAAGCAGCAAAAACAATTGTTCCAACAGTCCAACGAAGATCTTTGCGGCTAACAATGATCAACCCAGATCTACATACTTCTTCTTCTGATCAGTGGGATCCAGTAACCAACTATGTCGAGTTTCATCCAACGGACGTCAAAAGCTGCTCTGTCAAGTTCCTGAATATTCGGCTCCGAACTTCGTCGGTGGCTGACTCTGTGGCATTGATCTCTAACGAACAACCCATGGATCCCTACATTACATACTATTGAAGAATTATGACACAGAAACAAGATTGAAGTGAAGCGATGAGATGTGAGAAGAGTTCATTATTGATTGTGAATAAATGTGTTTCTCTCTCTCTCTCATCTACACTGTTTTATTTCTCTCTCTAGAAGTGGTGTGAGTTTGAACTGCGAATGAGCTAAAGCTAATGAGTCCATTGTGCTTGCTGGTTTTAACTGCCTCTAACATTTAAGATGAGAATTATTATCTTTGTATTATCTCTTTCATATGGTTGATTTAATTACTTAATAAATTTTGTATTTCGATTAAATAAAAACTGCTATAATTAATAATAACTTTTTTATCAATAGTTAAAACAATAATTACTTTATTATTTTTATACGAACATCTTTAAAACAATATTTGAATTCATTCATTTCAGTTTGTTCATTATAAAATTGAGTAACATATATATAATAATAATAATAATAATAATAATAATAATAAATATTATTACATAGTGTAATAATAAACACAATGATTGTTCTATTCTTTCTACTGCTGTATATAACATACCACATGATTTGAAACATATCTTACCCCATTAGAATCAACATCAGTTTGTTTTCAAGTAGAGATGCAAGTTTTGCGCAGTGCCTCCAAAATCCTTTGTTTCTTTCGACAGTAGCAAATCCACCATCAAAGAAGCATTTCACAAACAGCAGCTGGGCAGTAAAAGCACATGACTTTGATGCTTTCTGCATATGTAGTAATAATGGGAACCTATAAAAATTATTTAAAGTCATTTAGCATCACCAGAATTAAAGACATTTTAACATATAACACCATTTTCTCAAGCATTTTAGGCATAATTAGGATATGCAGGTTCATATAATGTATAGATTATAGAGTGTTCGAAAACATAAACTCGGGCCAGATCACATTTTTAAAAAAACATATAAGATTGACAATTGTCATATGGCAGTATCAACTGCATAAATACTTAGAGACCAACGAAAGTAAAAGAAATGTATTTGAATGCCGCATAAGTATAGATAAATGTTGAAGCAGCTTATCCAAAACACCAATTACTCTCATTCTTCAAAAAGGTATTGTCTTTTATTCACGCATTCAGATGATAAGCTTTTAGCAATCCCTTTAAGCACCACAAATCAATTACATAAAGGAAGGGTCACTTTTGCAAATTTGTGTGACGAGAGATTGTCTCAGATTGCCAAGCACATTACTTTAGTCAAAGAAAGGGGAAGTGATGGAAAAGAACCCAACTTCATATCCATAACGCTGAATTCCATGAACTATGTACAACAGTTACATTTTGCTGGAAAACACAAAAATAACTCCAAATAATTGCAATTAATTTCAACACCACTACACAGGAAAGTGTTATGTTCCTATTCTTTAAATAACGAAGACAAACATAAATTTTACCCAAGAGTCAAAACATATTATTAGCAACAATATAAATCAAAACATATTCATTCCATAATATCTGCATAAGATCAGACAATTATGACTATCCATGACATAGGATTTTTGGTTTTAGTTTTAGGGTTCGAGTTAGGGTTTCTGATTAGGTTAAAGGTTTTCTGGTTTTGGTTCAGTTTAGAGTTTTCGGTTAGGATTTCGATTAAGGTTTCATGTTAGGGTTGAGGTAAGGTTTTGGAGTTTTAGGTTTCATGTTTTGTTTTTGGGTTCGTGTTAAGGGTTTCGGTTAAGTCTTCAGGATAGGTTTTAGGTTAGGGTTCAGGTTTTGGATTTTTGGATTCAAGTGTTAGGTTTCGGTTTAGAAGTTTTGGGTTTCAGATTTCGGATTTTGGGTTTTTGGGTCTAGGTATAGGGTTACTAGTTTGGTTTAGGTTAGGGTTGCATCATTACAATTTCAGTTTCGGGTTTTGGGTTTTTAAAGCGTTTTGGGATTAGGGTTTGGGTTTAGAGTTCAGATTAGGATTCGGGATTACGGTTTCAGTTTAGGGTTTCGGGTTTAGATTTTGGGTTTAGGGTTTAGGGTTTATGGTTTGAATTTAGGGTTTTGTGATATGCTTTGGGAATAGGGTTTCAGGTTGCATTTAAGATTCGGGTTTAAAGAGTCTCGATGTAGGGTTTACGGTTTTTGGTTCCTTGTATAGGTTTCTAGATTTGGGTTTAGAGGTTTCATGATAAAAGTTCGGTTTATGGTTTAAGGGTTTAGGTTTAGGGTTCAGTTAACATCGTTTTGGTTTAGAGTTTACGATTTGGATTTAGGGATTTGGGATTACCGTTTCAGGTTAGCATTTAGGATTTCGGTTGGTGTTCGGGTGTAGGGTTTAGGGTTTTGAGATTAGATTTGGGTTTGGGGTTTAGGTTAGTGTTTGGGGATTATGGTTTTAGGTTTAGGTTTCTGGTTTATGGTTTTTGGGATTAAGGTTTAAGTTTGAGGTTTCGAGTTAAGGTTTCGGTTTAGGGTTTGAGGTTTGGGGTTTAGGTTTTCGCGTTTCGGAGTTTGGGTTAGGTATAGGGTTTCTAGTTTTGGTTTAAGGTTTCATGAATAGAGTTTTTCAGGTTCAGGTTTCAGGTTTCAGGTAGGCGTTTGGTGTTTTGGGTTTCAAATTTAGGATTTCAGGTTAGGGTTTCGAATATAGATTTTTGGTTTAGGATTTAGGTTAATTTTCGAGTTTAGTGTTTTGTGATTTAGGGTTTTGGGTTTAGGGTTTCGGGTTTAGGGTCCAAGAATAAGGTTTCAGGTTTCGGATTCAGTTTTAGAGTTTCGGGTTTAGGAATTTCTGGTTCTCGGGTTTAGGGTTTAGGTTTAGGGTTTAGGATTTTGGTTTATGGTTTTTGGGTTTAGGGTTTCGAGTTTAGGGTTTCTGGATTTAGGTTTAGAGGTCTCAAATGATCTTGGAATGTGAAGCTTCTGTACCAAAGTAGGCAAAATCCAGAGTTCCTGCCTCATGGATTTTCCTTTCTTAGAAAATCTGCTGGAATGGTGACTTGTGCATCCTTATCCTTAGGTGCAGACGTTTTCTAGGTTGTGGGGTGATGTAACAGGCTTCTTTTTCTTCTGAGAAATCTCTTTCATAGCATCTGCCAAAAGCTTCTCTGATGGTGGTTTCTTCCTTTTCTTAGATACTTTCTTGATTCAGTGCAGGTTGCTTGCCCTTGTCCTTGGCAGGATCTTATGCGTTGGAATTGAAATCCTTTTAGACACAGTAGTGGAGGTGAAGGAGTTTTCACTTGCTGAAGATGATGAAGGTGAAGGGGTATGGGCTTGGGTCTGTTTCACTCGAGCCATGTTTGTAGATTGAGAAATTGAGTGAAGATAGAGTGTAGATTGAATTGTAGATAACAGTTGCAGAGACAGAGCAAAGAGATGAATATAGAGAAAATAGAGAAATCTGGAGATAATCAGTGAAGAAATCGATTTAGAACTGTTCCTTTTAAACCTTTAAACCAGTAAATCGATTGCTCAATCGACTATGTTACCGTTTCTGGAGATCCTCAATCGATTGGTAATAATGACCTTCAACGGCTAGTGAGAAATAGTCACAACGGTAATATTTCTAATCGATGTCCAGAGTTACTTAATCGATCCCAAATCGATTGTATAAACGGTGATACTGAACTAGTCGATATTCCCAATCGACGCTCGGCACGATTCAAAACACATCTCTGAATTTTGAATCTGGGCTAAACAATCGATTCCCAAATCGATTTCTTTAAACAAAAAAAAGAACAAAACTTGAAATCGATTACCCAATCGATTAAACAAAAAAAACTTTCTGATTGAATGCCATTGACTTTTCCTGTGTCATCAATATAACTTGGTTGACCAATCTTTCTTCATTTAACTTCATTTAATGTTAAAGACAAGAATCTCAGACTTGTCTCCTTTCACGTGTCTTGAGAATCCACTTTCAAATACCAATCTTGCTTGGTGGATGTAAGCACACCTGCAAAAATAATTAAGTTTTGGATCTAGGTACCCAATTCAAAGTGGGTTCTGGGGGGGTAGTTTCAAACACATATTTCTTTGCTATCCAAACTTGCTTCATCCTCTATTGGCTAATTTTTTAAATGAGCAATTTGATACAAAATGTCCCTTTCTGCAACAGAAATGACATTTGCCATCAAAGGATGAATGTTTGTTTGGTTTATAAGATGTCGTACATACTTTTAGCAATAGCAGATTTTTGACCCAAGTTTGACATTTCTGGTTTGCATATAAACAATACCATATCTATATTTATTTCTTTAACATGCATAATTTGGTGTATATCCTAAACCAGATTTTTCATGAACATGTCTTTGATTGCTAAGTATGACATTAGTTTATCTTTACTATTTAGCAAATTTCAATAATCAGATTTTAATGATGCAACAGTATTCTCAAGTTCAATGCATCTTGCAGATTTTCATGGAATCCTTTTTCAGTTGTTCACATAAATTTTCAATTTCTTTATGCTCATTTTTTCATTTGTTCAAAGCATTTTCTTTGTGCTCAACACTGTTTTATGGAATTCACTAATCATCATGCAGTTCATTGAAAGCTTCTTGTAGCTCATCATATGTTGGATTAGATTGTGAACTAACCTCATTTTCTGATTCTGAATCGGTATTTGCCATGAGACACAAATTGACTTCTTCTTCATTCGAAGAGGCAGAGGATTGTTTGTTGTCACTCCATGCAATATATGCTCTTCTGGCTTTGTGAGCTGGCTCCTGTCTTTAGTATTGTAGTCCTATTTTTGTATTTAATTTGTGAACAGTCAGACTTGATATGACAGTTTTACCACATTCATAGCATGTAATTGTCTTGGCTGTCACTATCTTGGAGCTAGATGGCTTCCTGAATTTATTGTCTTTCTTCTTCAGAACTTCTTAAATTCTGACAATGACCCGATTTCAGTCTCTCCAGTTTCACTACGGATTCATCTGAGCAGCTATCTGATTCAGTTTTCGATTGCGGGTTTGAAACTTCAAGGATACATCCTTCTTTTTCCGGATTTCCATTTCTGATTCGTTCCAGCCCGATGCAGTTCCATTTCATGTTCCCTTATTTCCAAACATGTTGCAGTGTCATCTTGCTAAATCTTAGATTCAGCTATGCTGTTATTTTGGGCTGCCATTCTCTGGTTAGACACCTCATAATTTTTCCAATCTGCTGTTCGTTGTCCACTTGCTTTCCCAATGCGTGAAGATTATTCACAATGTGTGTGAATCTGGTTTGCAGATCGCTGATGGATCGTCCTTTTCAACAGCGTCAAGGATGTCTATGCCACTGCTTCCAGGAAAATCAGCATCTGTGCTTCCAGTACATATAAGTTGTTCCGTTGAAAGCTGGAGGTCTTGCTAATGATGCGCCTTCTCCAGAAATCGTTTGAGCCATAGTCCTTTTATGAGTGTTAACTCTCGAAAAGTTAGGCTTGAGGCCAATGTTGGTATTTATGACCTCGCAATAATCGGAATGTATCAGTTCTTTAAGAAATTAAATCAAATATCATACACACAGCGGAATTAAATTGCAGCATACGAGATTAGCAGTTCAAATAGATTGATAAGCAATTAACCAAGATGCATGGCAAGCAAATTACCAGATTAAACAATATTACCTAACACATTAATATGTTTAACATGCATCTAATATTAATCACATATACAGATATTGCAAGATAGAAAATTAAAGGAGTTAAGGGTTAGAGAAGATGCACCAAGAATTTATATTGGTTCAGTGTGTCAACTTGACAACCTACATCCAGTCCTGAAAATCCAATCGGATTTCAGATTTTCTTCTCCAATAGAAAGAATCAATTACAGATTGTCCAGTTTCATCCCGAAACTATCTATCTTTAATGATCTCTTCCTATTGATCCCCTCTGATCCTTGTAGATACTCAGCAATTAACACAGAATCACAGTGCGACTCTTCTTTGAGCTCTCTCACCCAAGAAAGTAGCACATTTCTAGCTGGCTTCTATCAACCCTTGATCCTTGTAGACACTCCAGTCTAACACAAAATCAAAGTACGACTCTTTCTTGTTGAGACCTCTCACCCAAGAAAGTAGCCACCAGTTTCTAGCTGGATTTCTAGCGTTCGTTTCGTTTCAAAGTATTGTTACAGACAGATAAAAAAGAAGTACAAAAAGCAGTCTTCAATCTTGATCAAAGTGTCTACTCACGAATCTGGATATTCAAAATTGTTCATAGAACTCTCTTTTCTCTCAAGATCACTTTTCCAGCTCTCTCAGTGATCATGGATAATCTTTTGATCTTGATCTAAAAAGCAATATCAGATTGTTAACAAAGTGTATTGTGATCTGTTATGAAGTTATCTTGAGTTCTAAGAATTATGAAGATTTATGATCAAGGTTTTTTTTGAAAAAGATTGAAAAAAAAACAGTTTATATAGTTTCAGAAAAACAACTACTAATCGATTTACCAACGATTTATTAAAAGTTATAAAACATGTGTGATCGATTTGCCAACGTTATCGCGATCTTGTTTCTTAATCTTGAACTATATAAGCTAATCGATACCAAATCGATTTTTAAAGCACTTTTCAGAATAAATCGATTCACAATACGCATAATCGATTTGGCCACAAACTGAGAGTTCATTGATATTCAAAACATTTTTCACGATCCCAATCTATGTGTTTCAAAAAGTCTTTCAATCGATTGCAACGATTTGTGTTTAAGTCAGTGACTCAGGCTATTTTGATGTTAGTCGATGTGCCAGTTCGATTTGGATTTGTTTTCTGAAAAGTTCCTACCAGATGTTTAGTTTCAATCGATTCCCAATCGACTGCAACCAAAACTTACTTGATTGAAATGTTCCACACAATTAGATTTCAATCGATTGTGTTTGTCACAGGGAAAGTTATTTTGCAAATGTTATTTAACTAATCGATTTGCCAATCGATTACCCTCATAACTGGGGTGACACTGTGACTTGTACAATCGATTTTCCAATCGATTTATTTCAATCAGGTTTACTTTGTGAAATGTATAATCGATTTGTCAATCGATTACCCTCAAAACTGGGGTGCTACTGACTTGTGCAATTTGCATTTCTAATTTAGTCAGTCGATTGTTCAATCGATTATACCAACACAAACAGTTGTGTTTCCTTACACCCTTGTTATGAAATCGATTTCCCAATCGATTTGCTTCAGTCAAAAGTCAACTTTTGTTGATTTCT
>PGTU02016266.1:0-12470 GCA_002896215.2 Cicer echinospermum | reverse complement strand
TTGTGTTTGTCACAGGGTAAGTTATTTTTCAAATATTATCTAAGCAATCGATTTGCCAATCGATTACCCTGGAAATTGGATCCTCACTGTGACTTGATCAATCGATTTGCCAGTCGATTGGTTTCAATCAGTTTTTGATTTGTGATATGTACAATCGATTTGCCAATCGATTAGCCTTAAAACAGGTTGCCACTGACTTGTGCAATTTTCATTTCTAATTGTGCCAGTCGATTGCGTAATCGATTATACAATCACAAACAGTTATGTTTCCTTACACCCTTGTTATGAAATCGATTGCCCAATCGATTTACTCAGTCAATGATCAACTTTTGTTGATTTCTTGTGTTCCAAGCAATTTGTATCAAGTGTGTAGGATTGAATTGTTGTTCCTGAAATCTTGCTCAATTAAGAAGTTAGATTTATCATATGATGTATGAACATTGTATGTTTGTTAATTATGTCAAAATTAGGATTCAAGGACTAAAGTCCAACAATCTCCCCCTTTTTGCATAAGTGACAATCATACAATTTTAACTTGAGTTGAGATTTCAAGACATAATATTAACAACATTTCATAGCAAATATTTACCATTACCATAGAAATAGAAGTATCAGAGCATCTTAGCATAACAGTACACATGCTATTATATTACAATAATTCATTTTACAGTAGTCATCATAACAGTAGTCATCAGAGCAAAGTAAATGCAACAAACATTGAGCAACGTTATACAATTTTTCTCCCCCTTTGTCAGTTAAGGCAAAAGACAGAAAAAAAAATCCTCCCTCGTATGTTAACAACGAATAAGCCAGTGGGGATTGAATCATAAAACATGTATATCAGAGTATAACGTTCAATGAAACTTCAGAGCAAATTAATGAGCTATTCAAAGGATGCAAGAACAGATGAATTTAGAGAGTAATGAAATAGAAGTTTTTCTCATATATAGATATTAGATCAAATGAGTATAACAAGTCATAGCAAAACGCACAAGATCCTGAAAACTCCTAATCTCATAAGTCTAGGCTGGTCCTCACTGTTATCGCTAGGGGCAGAGAGCCGCTGTATTATCCTCAGTCGGTGTCTCCTCAACGAGAGTCTCAGGGTGATCTAGGAGAAGTTGGGTTAGATTCCTCTGCTGCATGATCGACCTTATATCTGCAATGTCTTCAAATGACAGTTTGATACCCAAGTGAGCTTAATCGCATCCAACATCATGAAAAAACGAATTTTAAGGATGCTTGGAGAGTCCTTAAGTAGCTTCCCATTCTGATTGTGATCATCTAGCATCTTGGCATTATGTGCCATGACTGAGCTTCTATGAATTCCATTATCTTAGCAACAAAATCAGGAGGGCTGACAGCAGCCTATAGCTACTGGGGCTCTGAGCATGCTAGGTAGTAGCACGAGCTGTAGCAGTTTGGTTTGAGGTTGTGGCTGAGGTTGTGCTGTTCAACAGTAGCTTGAGGTCTTATCCATTACACCATGTGCCTTTTCAATTAGCAGTGATTCACAATAGATTCTCAATATCACAGTGGTTATGTTGCGATTTCCTTAACTACAACCTAGACCTTGAATGTGTTAAGAATCTTGGTGATCAGCCTGTGATAATTAAAGAGCAACACTCAAAGCTTGCATCTTGCAGTTCCGCATGTAGCCTTGCACATCAAGTCCAGCTCATCCTGAGCTCCTACAACGATAAGCCAACAAACACGACTAGTATGTCAGTTTCTGAACTACTGCATGGTTCCTGAACGAGGTAATGATTCTGGTCGATGTGTACATCAGACGATCGATGTTGGACTTATATTGACCGTGTGGTAAAGAAATGGTTTCCACAAAACCACAATAATCATAGTCCTTCCACTGCAGCTGCTGTCAACAGTTTCTTCACACTTCTTCGAGCCGTAATCAGCTTCAGAGACTGCCGTCGATGGATTTTCCGTCAAATATAAAGCATTCCGTGGAATTAAGTAGAAGCAGTCATCAAATTGACACATCATATCCTGTTTCCTTGGAGTTTGGCCTTATTACACACTTCTTCTAGTCGAGCTTAACGTAGAAATAAGATCCCCTTATTAACAGAAAACGTGGATAACTGTCCGGTGTAGAAGGATAGAAAGTTCGCAACGTCCGTGAAAAGCGTAGATATCTCTAAGAAACGTAAACCAGTACAGTATCAAAGTCATGCAATGATCCAAAGTTCCTACCACTCTGGATCTCTTCTCTCGAAATCTGTATGTATTGAAGAATTCAGCATCTTTTTCTTAGGCATGCGTGACTACTTAGTCCTTAGGCTGGGGTGAGTGAAACAGATTATCTATCTTCCTCTTTTGTGAACTAACTCACTTTCATGAGCATCAGCCCATGTTGTTCGTTGTGGTGTTCCCTTATCGTGTATTTAAAGCTTTCTTGAATAGGAGCGAGTCTGCCTTGCTTTGTCTTGGCAAGATACTTCTATGTGCTAGCATGGGTACTCTCTTGTGTTAGAGTGCGCGTGGTGATGATACTGGAGTTTCACTGTGTTGCAGATATTGAATAAAGGTGAAGGAGTTGCGTTGCTGGGTTTGTTCTTTCTCTTGCATATCTCTAGATAGTGGAAGACAGTTAGGTTTTGAAATTGAGTGTTGTAACAGTATAATAAACACTAGCAGAGTATCAGAAGATGAAGCAGTAGACTGCAGAAATGTTATGGAAAACTGAGTAAATGCAGGTGCGGAATCGATATTGAACTGTTCCTATTTAACCCTTAATCGTGTAAATCTATACAAACCTCGATCCTAGGTTATCGTTACTGTAATGTCTAATCGATTCGTAATTATTTACTCATAACCGCGTTTCACCACCGTATAATATTTCATATGTCGATCCCTAATCGAGATTCAGTTTTACTTAATGCGATGTCCAACATCGAGTCTGTCCTTATACGTTGAGATAACTAGTCGAGTTCCCAATGCGCTCGGGCAGTCAAACCAACAACAATTCTGAACTTGAGTCTGGGGTCAAAGCACTCGATGAACATTTATTTTATTTTCGTCCATCCTAGGTTTATTTAGTCCCATTAACGTTAGTGAGAATCACTGCATCCAATACCAGATGTCGTCATTCCATTTATGTCATCGTCCTCATAGGACAATCTTATCCACTAGTTTCATTCTGTGTATACAATAGGATTCTCTTGGTAGCTTTGGATGAAGATGTTAGGTCACTGTTCGGCGTGTACTATACTCTAGCCAATAGGATTTAACCAATTTTGAAAGTGGTCTCTTATAAATGATTCTTACTTCAATGTGTTTTGTCTGAGTGCATTATTGGTCTTGGTTATACTTATTGCACTTGTGTTATCACACAAGATAGGTACTGACCCAAGTCACACACAAAGTCCAATAAGTGCTGTTTCATCCAAAGTATCTGAGCACAACGGCTCCCAGCTGCAATATATTTCAGCTTCAGCAGTTGATAAAGCGATGCTTGTCTGTTCTTACTAAACCATGACACAAGAGAGTTTCCAGTAAATGACAAGTTCCTGAGGTACTTTTCCTGTCGAGTTTACATCCGGCAAAGTCTGAATCTGAGTAACCAACCAAAGTACAAGTTGATCCTTTTGGATACCACAATCCAAGACTCTTAGTTCCTACCAAGTATCTGGAAATTCTCTTAACTGCACTGAAGTGAGATTCCTTTGGATTTGATTGATACCTTGCAACACATACAAACACTGAACATGATGTCTGGTCGGCTTGCTAGTGTAAGCTAGAGCAGAGATCCTTCATACCACGAAATCTAGTAACATCTACAGGGTTTACCTTCTCTCATCTCGGTCTAAGAAATTTCCTTGACTTACATGGTGTATCAATGGATTTAGATTTTCAAACATAAATTTCTTTATCAAAATCAGAACAGTTTTAGATTGACTAAATTCAATGCCTTGCTTGCTTTGGTTAATTTGAAATCCCAAGAATATGACAGTTCACCCATCATTGACCATTTCAAATTTACCTTTCATCAATTTTTCAAATTCTTTGCACAGTTTATTATTAGTAGATCAAATATTATGTCATCAACATATACTTGGACAAGCAGATATCATTTCCAGTATTTTTGTGAAAAAGGGTCTTGTCAACATTTCCTCTTAAAAAGTTTTGTTGAATAAGGAAATTGCCGAGCTTCTCATACCAAGCTCTTGGAGCTTGTTTTAACCCATGAGGGCCTTTGAGAGCTTATACACATGATTAGGAAGATCAGGATTTTCAAAACCAGGTGTTTGGCTAACAAAAACTTCCTCTTGAAGGTCACCACTGAGAAAGGCACTTTTCACGTCCATTGATAAAGATTTAAAGTCCATTATAAAGCATAAGCCAATAAATTCTTATGGCTTCTAATCTAGCTACGGGGCCATAGGTTTTCATCAAAATCTATTCCATCCTCTTGAATATAACCCTTGGCTACTAGTCTAGCTTTGTTCCTTGTTATCACACCTTCTCATCCAACTTGATGCTGAACACCCATCTGGTTCCTATGACATGCTTACCCTCTGGCCTAGGTACTAAACTCCACACCTTGTTTCTCTCAAACTGGTTTAAAACTCCTCTTGCATAGCAAGTATCCACTCACTATCTAACAGAGCTTCCTTAATGTTCTTAGGTTCAATCTGAGATACAAAGGCTGTAAAGTTACAAAACTGACTAAGGCTTCTCCTAGGTTGCAACACCTTTAGAGATATCGCCTATAATGTTGTCTAAAGGGTGGTTTTCTGTTGAACTTCCATTCCTTAGGCACTCACTGGTTTCTATAGGTTCTACAAGGTCTGATCTAGTTGGAGGGTCAGCTATAGGTTGTTCTAGTGGTTCAGATTCTACAACTTCGTCCAAATGTCATCAACTTAGAAGGAGTTTTGTTCAAGTTTTCTGTAAATAATTCATCAAAACTTACATGAACTGACTCTTCTATGGTCTTTGTTCTTTTGTTTGTAGATTCTATAGGCCTTACTAGTTTGGGAATATCCTAAAAAGATACCTTCATCTGCCTTAGGGTCAAACTTTCCTAGGTGTTCTTTGCCATTGTTCAACACAAAGTACTATTACAACCAAAAGATTCTAAAGTAGGAAATGTTTGGTTTTCTACCCTTGTAAAAGCTCATAGGTGTTTTCCTAAGCAAAGGCCTAATGAAAAACTCTATTCACAACATGAGTGGCTGTACTAATTGCATCTGCCCAAAAGTACTTAGGTAGGTTGGAGTCCTTAAGCATGGTCCTAGCTAACTCTTCTAGGGATCTATTTTCTCTCCACTACCATTCTGCTGTGGTGTCCTAGGGCAGAGTTATATGTGGTTGATTCCATGTAGTTCACAATAATTTTGAAAGCATCATTTTGGAACTCACCTCCATGATCACTTTTTAATTGAAACAATTTTCTGATCATTCTCATTTTGAACTAAAGCAACAAATTCTTTAAAACTGAGGATGTATCACTTTTATGAGCTTGAAAATAAGTCCATGTGAACCTTGAGTAATCATCAACCAACACATATCCATACAGGTTTCCACTAACTCTTAACTTGGGTAGGTCCAAAAAGGTCCATGTGACTAGTTGCAAAACTCTATTTGTTTCTAACCAAGTCTATAGAGGGAAAGGGAGTCTTAACCAGTTTACTCTTCTCACATGAATCACACAGTCTATCCTTAGAAAACTTCCTATTGGTAGACCTAAGACTAGCTGTTTGCTGACAAGTTTATTCAAATGATTTATATGTATTGAGCAATTTCTTTTATGCGAAGCCATGTTTCATCTGAATTGGATAACAGCAGCATATAGCACTTGGTACAGAATTGAAATCCAACATGTAAATGTTGTTATTCTGTCACCAACTAGTTTATGTGTTTGTCATCTTTATGCTCAATAAGGCAAGATTGTGATGAAAAACTTACTTGAAAACCTTTATCACATAGCTGCTTTATACTCAGTAAGTTGTGTTTTAATCCTTCAACATATAACACATTTTGATTACTGCAGTTGACTCATTGCCTATGTCACCAATTCTAATATCTTTCCTCTTGTTGTTGTCACCATATTGACAAAGCCTCCTTCCTTTAATGTCAAGGACAGAAATTTGGATTTGTCACCAGTCATGTGCTTTGAGCATCCGCTATCTAAATACCATGAAATGCTTCGTGGATGTCAAGCACACCTGCAACATACAATCAGAATTTTGTTTTAGGTCCCCAATTTAAATTGGGTCGTGGATGGTTGTGTCAAACACAGATTTCTTTGCTATCCAAACTTGCTTCCATCCTCTATGGCTAATTTTTTAAATTTGCAATTTGACACAAAATGTCCCTTTCTGCAACAGAATGACATTTTGCCATCAAAGGATGAATGTTTGTTTGTTTAGTAAAGATGTCATACATACTCTTAGCAATAGCAGATTTTTGACCATGTTTGACATTTCTGGTTTGCATATAACCAATACCATATCTGTTTTTATTTCTTTTAAAATGCTCTTTGGGTGTATATCCTAAACCAGATTTTTCATGAACATGTCTTTGATTGCTAAGTATGACAATTCAGTTTATCTTTACTATTAGCAAACTTCAATAAATCAGATTTTAATGATGCAACAGTATTCTCAAGTTCAATGCATCTTGCAGATTTGTCATGTGAATCCTTTTTCAGTTGTTCACATAAATTTTTCAATTTCTTTATGGTCATTTTTCATTTGTTCAAACATTTTCTTTGTGCTTAACAACTGTTTTATGGAATTCACATAATCATCATGCAGTTCATTGAAAAGCTTCTTGTAGCTATCATAGGTTGGATTAGATTGTGAACTAACCTCATTTTTCTGATCTGAATCGGTATTTGCCATGTGACACAGATTCACTTCTTCTTCATCGAAGAGGCAGAGGACCAGTTTTACCACATTCATAGCATGTAATTGTCTTATTGTCACTAGTCTTAGAGTTGGATGGCTTTCTGAATTTGTTGTCTTTCTTCTTCAAAATTTCTTAAATTTCTTGACAAGCAACCCGATTTCAAGCTCTTCAGTTCACTACTGGATTCATCTGAGCAGCTATCTGATTCAGTTTTCGATTGATGGGCTTGAACCTTCAAGGATAATCCTTTCTTTTTCCTGCTTTCCAGTCTGATTCGTCTAGCCGATGTAGTTCCATTTCATGTTCCCTTAGTTTTCCAAATAATGTTGCTGTTGTCATCTTTGCTAGATCTTTAGATTCAGCTATGGCAGTTATTTTGGGCTGCCATTCTCTGGTTAGACACCTCATAATATTTCCGATCTGCTGTTCATTATCCACCTGTTTTCCTAGTGCATGAAGGTTGTTTATCACGTGTGTAAATCTCGTCTGTAGATCACTTATAGATTCATCTTTCTTCATGCTGAACAATTCGTGCATAAGTGTATTTACGCGAGCTCTTTTCACATCTGTGGTTCCTTCATGTGTTTCTTGAAGAATGTCCCACATTCCTTTGCTGATTTGCAGTTTGATACCCTAAAGAATTCTTCTGCACACAAAAGCAGATGTTATAATGTTCTTAGCTTTAGCATTATAAACTACCTTCTTTTTAATAGTCCTCAGACCATTCGGCTCTGGGCTTGGGAATCATTGAGTCATTTGTTCCTGCAATCTTGGGAATGTATGGGCCATTTTCAACAGCGTCAAGGATGTCTATGCCACTGGCTTCCAGGAATATCAGCATCCTGTGCTTCCAGTACATATAAGCTGTTCCATTGAATCTGGAAGTCTTGCTAGTGATGCGCCTTCTCCCAAAAAATCAGTTGAGGCCATATTCCTTTTATGAGTTTTACCTCTCGAAAAGTCAAGCTCTGAGGCCAATTGTTGATTATTATGACCTCGAAATAATCAGAATATATCAGTCTTTAATCAAATTAAAGCAATATTACATACACAGCGGAATTATAATGCGGCATACACGATTAGCAATTAAAAGTAAAAAGATAAAGGATAGAATGCACCAAGATTTATCCTGGTTCAGTTGTCAACGAGACAACCTACATCCAATCCTGACAATCCAACTGGATTTCAGCTTTTTCTCCAATAGAAAGAATTGTGAATTGTTTACAAATTGTCCAGTTTCCTTGAAACCTATCTATCTCTCACAATCTCTTTCCTATTGCTCACCCTTTGATCCTTGTAGTCAATCAGCAGACTCACACAAAATCAAAGTACGGCTCCTTCTTGATGAGGCTCCTTCTTGATGAGGCCTCAATCTTGAAGAATGTGTCTTCTCACAAATCTGGTTAATCAAGAATGGATTATGAGAACATTGTATTTTCTCTCAAGAATACTTTTTCAGCTCTCTCAATGATTAAGGATAATCTTTTTGGCTTCGATCTGAAAAAGCAATATCAGAATGTTAACCATGTGTTGTTGAGAGTTCTTTAGTATTATCAAGAATATTCAAAGGTGTTTATTAGATTGATATTGAGAGAATGATTGAAAACAGTTTATATAGTTTCTAAAAAAAACTAATAAATCGATTTGCCAATCGATTCATTAAAGTTATAAAACACGTCTAATCAATTTGCCAATCGATTATCGTGGGTCTTGTTTTTCTTGAAATCTTGAACCTATATAAGCCAATCGATTTATCAATCGATTCTTTAAACAAACTCTTTTCAGTGATTATGTTAAGACTTATTATGCATCGATTTCATAATCGATTGCAGGTGTTATGTTCAAAGTAAAAATCACACCAATCGATTTACGTAATGATTTTATTAAGTCTCATAACCGATTCACAAATACTCAGAATCGATTTGTCCACAAGCTCAAAGTTCACTGTGATTTCAAAAAGATGTATGTCAATCGATTTGCCAATCGATTGTGTTCAAGACAGTGACTCAGCTATTTTGATGTTAATACAACGTGCCAATCGATTGTTTGTATTTGCCTGAAAAGTTCTTACCTTGATATTTAGTTCATTTTGTGTCATTGGATGACATTTAGATCATTTTCATCCTTTATAGACTTATTCTTGTCCAACTAGGGTTTTTAACCAATCTTGTGCAACCAATATGTGTGTTTATGTCATTGGATGAACATTTAGGTAATTTTCGTCCTCCCTTGGCTTATTCTAGTCCAATTAGGGTTTTGAACCAATCTTGTGCATCCAATAAGTTCATTTGTGTCATTGGATGAACATTTAGGTCATTTTCGTCCTCCTTAGGTTTATTCTAGTCAAATTAGGGACTTTAAACATAGGTATCTTAGTGTCATTGGATGAAAATTTATGTCTTTTCGTCCTCCATAGGTTTATTCTTGTCCAATTAGGGTTTTTAACCAATCTTGTGCATCGAATAAGTTCATTTGTGTCATTGGATTAATATTTAGGTCATTTTCGTCATCCCTAGGCTTATTCTTGACCAATTAAGAGGTTTTAACCAATCTTGTGCATCAAATAGGTGTGTTTGTGTCATTGGATGATCATTTAGGTCTTTTTCGTCCTCCCTAGACTTATTTTTGTCCAACTAGGGTTTATAACCAATCTTGTGCATCCAATAGGCGTGTTTGTGTCATTGGATTAACATTTAGGTCATATTCGTCCTCCCTAGGTTTATTCTAGTCCAATTATTGTTTTTAACCAATCTTGTGCATCCAATAGGTGTGTTTGTGTCACTAAATGGACACTTAGGTCATTTTCGTGCTCCCGAGGCTTATTATTGTCCAATTAGGGTTTTTAACCAATCATGTGCATCCAATAAGTTCCTTTGTGTCATTCGATTAACATTTAGGTCATTTTCATCCTCCCTAGGATTATTATTGTCCAATTAGGGTTTTTAACCAATCTTGTGCATCCAATAGGTGTGTTTGTGTCATTGGATGAACATTTAGGATATTTTCGTCCTCCCTAGGCTTATTCTTGTCCAATAACTTTTTTAACAAATCTTGTGCATCCAATAAGTTCATTTGTGTCATAGGATGATCATTTAGGTCATTTTCGTCCTCCCTAGGATTATTCTAGTCCAATTAGGGTTTTTAACCAATCTTGGGCATCCAATAGAGGTCATTTGTGTCATTGGATGAACATTTAGATCATTTTCGTCCTTTCCTAGACTTATTCTCGTCCAACTAGTGTTTTTAACCAATCTTGTGCATCCAATTGGTGTCTTTGTGTCATTGGATGAACATTTAAGGTCATTTTCGTCCTCCCTAGGTTTATTCTTGTCCAATTAGGGTTTTAACCAATCTTGTGCATCCAATAAGTTCATTTGTGTCATTGGATGAACATTTAGGTCATTTTCGTCCTCCTTAGGTTTATTCTAGTCCAATTAGGGATTTTAAGCAATCTTGTGCATCCAATAGGTGTGTTTGTGTCATTGGATGAACATTTAGGTCATTTTCGTCCTCATAGGTTTATTCTTGTCCAATTAGGGTTTATAACCAATCTTGTGCATCCAATAAGTTCATTTGTGTCATTGGATTAACATTTAGGTCATTTTCGTCATACCTAGGCTTATTCTTGACCAATTAGGGGTTTTAACCAATCTTCTGCATCAAATAGGTGTGATTGTGTCATTGGATGATCATTTAGGTGTTTTTCGTCCTCCCTAGACTTATTTTTGTTCAACTAGGGTTTATAACCAATCTTGTGCATCCAATAAGTTCATTTGTGTCATTGGATGAACATTTAGGTCTTATTTTCGTCCTCCCTAGGTTTATTCTAGTCCAATTAGGGTTTTTAACCAATCTTGTGCATCCAATAGGTGTGTTTGTGTCACTGGATGAACATTTAGGTCATTTTCGTTCTCCCGAGGCTTATAATGGTCCAATTAGGGTTTTTAACCAATCTTGTGCATCCAATAAGTTCATTTGTGTCATTGGATGAACATTTAGGTCATTTTTCGTCCTCCCTAGGATTATTCTTGTCCAATTAGGGTTTTTAACCAATCTTGTGCATCCAATAAGGTCATTTGTGTCATTGGATGAACATTTAGGTCATTTTCGTCCTCCTAGGCTTATTCTTGTCCAATTAGGGTTTTTAACCAATCTTGTGCATCCAATAAGTTCATTTGTGTCATTGGATGAACATTTAGGTCATTTTCGTCCTCCCTAGGCTTATTCTTGTCCAATTAGGGTTTTAAACCAATCTTGTGCATCCAATAAGTTCATTTGTGTCATTGGATGAACATTTAGGTCATTTTCGTCCTCCCTTAGGTTTTATTCTAGTCCAATTAGGGATTTTAACCAATCTTGTGCATCCAATATGTTCATTTGTGTAATTGGATGAACATTTAGGTCATTTTCGTCCTCCCTAGGCTTATTCTTGTCCAATTAGGTTTTTAACCAATCTTGTGCATCCAATAAGTTCATTTGTGTCATTGGATGAACATTTAGGTCATTTTCGTCCTCCCTATAGGCTTATTCTTGTCCAATTAGGGGTTTTAACCAATCTTGTGCATCAATAAGTTCATTTGTGTCATTGGATGAACATTTAGGTCATTTTCGTCCTCCCTAGGCTTATTCTTGTCCAATTAGGGTTTTTAACCAATCTTGTGCATCCAATAGGTGTGTTTGTGTCATTGGATGAACATTTAGGTCATTTTCGTCCTCCCTAGGCTTTCTTTCTTGTCCAATTAGGGTTTTTAACCAATCTTGTGCATCCAATAAGTTCATTTGTGTCATTGGATGAACATTTAGGTCATTTTCGTCCTCCCTTAGGCTTATTCTTGTCCAATTAGGGTTTTTAACCAATCTTGTGCATCCAATAAGTTCATTTGTGTCATTGGATGAAACATTTACTGTCATTTTCGTCCTCCCTAGGCTTATTCTTGTCCAATTAGGGTTTTTAACCAATCTTGTGCATCGAATAAGTTCATTTGTGTCATTGGATGAACATTTAGGTCATTTTCGTCCTCCCTAGGCTTATTCTTGTCCAATTAGGGTTTTTAACCAATCTTGTGCATCCAATAGGTGTGTTTGTGTCATTGGATGAACATTTAGGTCATTTTTCGTCCTCCTAGACTTATTTTTCTTAAGTCCAATTAGGGTTTTTAACCAATCTTGTGCATCCAATAGGCGTGTTTTGGTCATTGGATTAACATTTAGGTCATTTTCGTCCTCCCTAGGTTATTCTGTCCAATAAGGTTTTTAACCAATCTTGTGCATCCAATAGGTGTCATTGTGTCAATGGATAACATTTAGGTCATTTTCGTCTCCCTAGGCTTATTATTGTCCAATTAGGGTTTTTAACCAATCATGTGCATCCAATAAGTTCCTTTGTGTCATTCGATTAACATTTAGGTCATTTTCGTCCACCTAGGCTTATTCTAGTCCAATTAGGGTTTTTAACCAATCTTGTGCATCCAATAAGTGTGTTTGTGTCATTGGATGAACATTTAGGATATTTTCGTCCTCCCTAGGCTTATTCTTTGTCCAATAACTTTTTTAACCAATCTTGTGCATGCAATAAGTTCATTTGTGTCATAGGATGA